>JAUELO010000001.1:3362598-3377633 GCA_032357855.1 Amphibolips quercusostensackenii | reverse complement strand
GGGAAAGAGGGAAGGGAAAAAGAAAAAGGAAAAGGAAAAATTTAAACAAGGAGAGTGGCAAATAGACATGTAAAATGGGAAGGGTAAAAGGGGAAAGGGGGAAGAAAAAATGGAAAGAGGAAGGGCAAAGGGAAGTATAAAGGAAAAAATGGAAAGGGAAATAGAAAAAGCGAAAGAGAAAAATAGAAAGTTGAACAGAGAAAGTAAAAAGAGAAAAATACAAGTGCTAATGAAAAGGGTAAGAGGGGAAAGGGAAGATGAAAATCAAAAAAGGGAAAAAGAAAAGGGAAAGAGAATTGGAAAGTAGAAAGGGAAAACAAGAAAAGGGTAAGTTGAAAGGGAAAGTTGAAAGGAAAAGTTGAAACGGAAAGTTGAAAGGGGAAAATAAAAAGGAAAAATAAGCAAGGTTAAAGGGGAAAGAGGGATAGAGGGAGCTGCTGATTTGATATTTCCCAATTATTCTCACCTATTGTATTTTTCTCATCTTGAACTAGTAAAATAATAATTTTTTAATGAATTTCAAAATTCGAAGAAACGACTGAATATTTCCTAAAAATAAAATTTTTGAATGGGAAAATTCCTAAATAATAAAATTCTCGAATAATAGAATTCTCGACAGAAAATTGCCGAATTATAAAATATCCGAACTTGAAAATTCCTAAATTTTGAATGTAAAAAGGAAAAATGGAAAAAGTGAAGGGAAAAGGGGACAGTTGAACAGGGAAAGTGGAAAGGGAAAGGGGGAAAGGAAAAATGAAAAGAGGAAGGGGAAAGGCAAGTATAAAGGAAAATGGGGAAAAGGAAAGAAGAAAAGAGGAAAGGGGGAAAAGGAAGTTGAAAGGGGAAAGGAGGGAAAATCAGGTAAAATAAAAGGGGTAAAAAGAAAAAGAAGAAAAGCAAGAGGAAAGAAAGAAAGGGGAAAGAGGGAAAGGAACAATTAAAAAAAGAAGATAAAGAAGGAAGGGAAAAGGAAAGTGAAAATAGAAAAAGAAAAGAGAAAAGGGGGAAAGGTAAAGTAAAAAAGGGAAATGGAAAATAGGGGGTGAGGAGGGGAAGAGGGAGATGAATGGGAAGGGGAAGGGGGTATGAATAGAAAGGGAAAGGGGTATGAAGGGGAAGGGAAAGTGGTAAATAGAAAATGAAAAATGAAGAGGGGAAAAGGAAAAAGTAAGAGAGAAAAAGAGATTTCTGGATCCATACCCTGCTATTTTTTAATTTATTGAAAATACAATAATCGTACGAATGGGTCTGGATTAAGAAGTCTCAGTCTCTCTCTCTCTCTTTCTCTCTTTTTCTCTCTCTTACGCACTGCTTATACCTTCTCTTTTTATTCGAGTCTACCTTTTGTGCGAGAAAGGGGAGAAGGGAAAGTTGAAAAGAAAAAAATGAAGAGGGTAAAATAGAAAGGCGAAATGGCAAGGTAAAAAGGGAAAATGTAAAGTGGAAGGAAAAGAGGGAAGGGAAAAAGAAAAAAGTTGAACAAGGAGAGTGGAAAATAGAAAGTTAAAATAAAAGGGTAGAAGAGAAAAGGGAAAGGGGAAAGGGAAAGGGAAAAATGGAAAGAGGAAGGGCAAAAAGAAGAAGGAAGTATAAAGGAAAAAATGAAAAGGAAAAGAAGGAAAGGGGAAAAAGGAAAATAGAAGCTTGAAAGGAGAAAGTGGAAAGGGGAAAATATAAGTATTAATGGAAAAGCTAAATGGGGAAAGGAAAGATGAAAATCGAAAGGGGAAACAGGAAAGGGAAATATGAGTGTAAGTAGAAAGGGAAAAGAAGAAAAGGGTAAGTTGAAAGGGGAAAATAAAAAGGAAAAGTAAAAGGGGTAAAAGGAGAAAGAGGGAAAGGAGAAATGAAAAAGGGAAGATTAAGAAGGAAGGGGAAAGTAGAAAAGGAAAAGATATAGGGTAAAGGGGCTAGGGAAATGGAAAGAGAAAAGGGAAAGTGAAAATGGAAATAGGGAATAGGGAGGGATAAGGAGGGGAAGAGGGAGATGAGTGGAAAGGGGAAAAGAAAAATAGAAAATCGAAAATATAAAGGGGAAAAGGGAAAAGTAAGAGAGAAAGAGAGATTTCTCGATCCAAGCCCTGCCCGTTTTTTATTTATTAAAAATACGACAATCAAATACATTTATAAAAAAATCGTTTTAATGTTTTAAGTTTTTAAGATTATTGTTTGATTTTAAAACAACAATAATTGAAAACAATATATTTCTGGATGGCAATTTTTACAATTATTGTTATTTTAAAATCAAACAATAATCTTAGAAACTTTAAACATTAAAACGATTTTTTTATTAATGTTTTTGATTGTCGTATTTTAAATAAATAAACAATATTCATTCGAGAATTATTTGTTTCATTGCTGAAATTCGTGAATTAAATAATTCGGTTTTCTGTCAGGAAATATATTATTCGAGAATTTCTTAATTTGGTAATATCATAAATGTTCGGGAAATTTATTATTCGGGAATTTTCCAATTCGGGAATTTTATTCTTTGAGATTTTTCAGTCGTCCTTTCTCGAACAGTTTATAATATTACAAAATTAGAAAATTCCTGAATAACGAAATTCTCGAAATTATAAAATTGTCAAAATATAAGAATCCGGGAATGGAAAATTTCCGAATAATAAATTCCCGAAATCATAAAATTGTCTAAATTTAAAAATTTCCGCATTTAAATAATTTAAAAAAATTTTCTCAAATAAATACTATTTACTTACGGAAAATACAATAATTAAACATTTAAAGGGGTACGGCCTAGTCATCTCAAATTTTAGGACAACGCGACACTTTGTTTCACTTTACTTTGTTCGAGTCTTTTAAAGACTTGTCTAATTTAGAGAATTTTCTAATTCAAGAAATTTATTATTTGGTAATTTTATTATTTTGGAATTTACCTACTAAGGAATTTTCCAATTCGGGAAATTTATTATTAGGAAATTTTCTGATTCGGGAATTTTACAGTGTCAGGAGTTTTATTATTTGGGAATTTGCCAAATCGAGATTTTTGTATTTCGGAGATTTTATAATTTCGGAAAGTTTAGTATTCAGGTGTTTTCCGATTCGGAAATTTTGTTATCTTGGAATTTTATTATTCAGGAATTTACTGATTTCGGGATCTTATTACTCGTGAATTTTCCAATTCGGTAATTTTATTATTTAGAAATTTTTTATTTCGGCAATTTCATTACTTGGAATTCTGTTATTTCGGAAATTCATTATTCGGAAATTCACCGAATCAGGCATTTTCTTATTCGTGAGTTTTCCAGTTTGTGAATTTTATTATTTAGGAATTTTTTAATCCAGGAATTTTATAATTTAGGAATTTTATTATTCGTGAATTTTCCAATTCGTAAATTTTATTATTTAGGAACTTTTTAATTCGGGAATTTTATTATTTAGGCATTCTGTTACTTGGGAATTTCATTGATCGGGAATTTATCTAATCAAGTATTTTATTATTCGTGAATTTCCCAATTTAGGAATTTTATTATTTAGGAATTTTTTAATTCGGTAATTTTATGATTCGGTAATTTTATAATTCGAAAATTTTATTATTCGTGAATTTTATTAGGAATTTTTTAATTTGAAAACTTCATTAGTTAGGACTTCTGTTACTTGGGAATTTTATTACTCGGGAATTTACCTAATTAAGTATTTTTTAATTCATGAATTTCGCAATGCGGAAATTTGATTATTTAGGAATTTTTTAATTCAGGAATTTTATTAGTTAGGAATCCTGTTATTTAGAAATTTTATTAATCAGGAATTTACCTAATCAAGTATTTCATTATTCGTGAATTTTCCATTTCGGGAATTTTATTATTTAGAAATTTCTTAATTTGGCAATTTTATTATCTAGAAATTTTTTAACTCGGTAATTTTATAATTTGGGAATTTCATTTTTCGGGAATTTTATTATTCGTGAATTTTTCGATTCGGGAATTTTATGATTCAGGAATTTTTCATTTCGAGAATTTTTCATTTTTATATCTCGGTAATTTTACAATTTCAGAAATTTTATCATTCGGGCATTTTCCGATTCGAAAATTTTATTCATTGGGAATTTAATTATTCGTGAATTTTCTAATTTGGGAATCTTATTATTCAGGGGTTTTTATATTTCGGTAATCTTACAATTTCGAAAATTTTATTATTCGGGTATTTTTCAATTCGAAAATTTTATTATATAGGCATTGTATCATTCGCAAATTTTCTAATTCGGGAAGCTTATTACTCAGGGATTTTTCATTTTGGGAAGTTTATTACTTGGAAAGTTTATCACTTGGGAATTTTTTAATTCGGGAAGTATATTATTTAGGACTTCTTTATTTTGGGAATTTTATTATTTCTGAATTCTGTTATTTAGGAATTTCATTATTTGGGAATTTACCCAATCAGGTATTTTATTGTTCGTCAATTTTCTAATTTGGGAATTTTGTTATTTGGGAATTTTATGATCTGGAAATTTTAATCATCAGGAAGTTTTCATTTCAGGAATTTTATTATTTGGGAACTCTGTTACTTGGGAATTTTATTAATCAGGAATTTACCGAATTAAGTATTTTATAATCCGTGAATTTTCCAATTCAGGAATTTTATTATTTAGGAATTTCTTAATTCAGAAATTTTATAATTTGGAAATTTTAATATTTGGGAATTTACCGATTGGGGAATTTCATTATTTGTGTATTCTCCAATTTGGGAATTTTATTATTCAGGAATTTTTTATTTCAATAATATTATTATTTGGGAATTTTATTATTGGGGAATTTTTCAATTCGGAAATTGTACAGTGCTGGGAGTCTTATTTTTTGGGAATTTTCAAATTTAGGAATTTTATTATTCGGGAATTCCGCAATTCGGGATTTTTATTATTCTTGTATTTTCCAATAGGAGAATTTTATTGTTTGGAAATTTCCCAATTCGAGAATTTTATTATTTGGGGATCTTATTATTTAAGAATTTTCCAATTCAGGAATCTTATTATTCGGAAATTCTATTATTTGGAAATTTCTCAATTTAAGAATTTTATTATTTGGGAATTTTTAATCGTCATAATTACAAAAAAAAATTTAATTATAAAATAAACAAAAGTGACATTATAGATAGCATTTACGGTTCTTCGAGTGTGCTGTAGAAAGGTCAGATTTTTTATAAATTGAGGTGCTTACAAGTATTTAACCTTTTATTTCTTGGTATTAGGTTTCAAAGGTTCAATTATTATTTGCTAAAAAAGATCGAGGTAATATTGTCTAAATTAAAGGTGACTGAGTTTCAATCATCGATATCATAAAGAAGATAGTAATTTAATAAAATTGTCAAAAATCTATTTTCACTTAAAATTTTTAGCATTCCTTTACCGAAAATGCATTACCTTATAATACAGAAATTTATTTAATGACCAAACATTATTTTACTAAACACATATTACATTACAGTTCAAACATGTTCTTCACATTAAAACCGACTCGATGTGAAAGCATCATGAAACAAAAAAAAACACCTTGAAAACGAATGTGCAAAATTGACATTCATTGTGAAGTTATAAAAATTAATTTTTCACAAATTCAATTTTTTTGTTGCAAATTCAACTTTTTTGTAGAAAATTTACATTTTGATTAAAATTCACATTTTGATGTTAAAAAGTCAACTGACATTGTTTTAGATGAAAATTTAAATTTTTTTATTTGTCTTTTTAGATTCTCATCAAAGAAGGTATTAGATTTGTGTAAAATTTACATCCCCTACCCCTACTCGTTTTTGTCAAATTTTTCCGTTTTGCGATTTTTGGTCTATTAGCATGATGACATTTAATAGAATTGGATAAAAATTCAAAAAGTTAGAGCATTTTCAAAATTGTCGAGACCACTTTTTTAGGATTTGAAAATTCTATTTACGGCTATTTATAGTACTCAAAAAGATAAACAATTCATTATGTTGACTTTCTTCAATAAAATAAAAATTGCTAGTGTTAGAGCCTTTACAATAGTCTTAAAAACCAACGAAAATAAAAATTCCAAGCAAAACAACGCACGATATGTAAAAATGAAAAATCCAAAATTCCATTCTGCGGTCAAACTATACAAAATACAAAACAAAACTTAATTAATAAAAATCGTGTATTCGAAAAAGATCTGCAAATTGAATTTCTAGACAAACAACACAGAATATGAAAAAAATAATTTGACAAAATTTGTTTACCCGAAAAAGCGGTACAAATTTTGTAATAATTTTTTTTTTAAAGAATGCATATTTTTTTGTTCTGATCGTAAAAAATAACATTTACAATAAAAAAATTAAATTTTTGGAAAAACGACGCAAGATACGAAAAAATATGAATCAACAAAAAAAGTGCGTTAAAAAATATCTACAAATTTTTTAGCGATCACTTTTTAATAGGACGCATGTTTTTTTTATTTATTTTTTTATTGAAGATTATACTATTTTATTGAAAATTTGTCTTTATTGAAAAAAATTTGACTGTTTTTAAAATAACAAAAAAATAAAACAATTTTTTTCAAGATTTGAAAATTCTATATACGTCCGTGCGTAGTACTCAACAATACTAAAAATTTTTCTTAATGACTTTTTCGAAAAAAAAAATTACTGGACTTATATAATTAACAAAATTCCAAAATACAAGCAAAAATCAACATTTTAAGCCAAACAACGCACGATATGGAAATATGTTTATCAAGAAAAACATTCCATTTTCAAAACCCTACCAGATTTTCACAACAGCTTTTTGAATTTTCTTGAAAAATCAAAAATTTAAATTTTAGCCACACAAAAAATAATTAAAAATCAAAAATTCTATTTTGTGGTCAAACTATACAAGATACAAAAATAGATTAATTAACAAAAATTGTGTGTTTAAATAAGAGGCACAAATTCGTTAAAAATCAATTTCTGATTGAACATGTAGTTTTTATTTTATTCGTAAAAAATAACATTAAAAATAAAAGAAATTACATTTTTGGACAAACGGCATATGATAGAAAAGCAACAATAATTTAAAAGTTGTTTACCCAAGAAATAGCTACAAGCTTGTTTCTTATCATTTCTGGATAGGGTGCATAGTTTTTTTTTAATCGGGAAAAATAACTTTGAAAATGAAAAAATTAAACTTTTAGAAAAACGACACAAGTTGCAATAAAATGTTCAATAACAAATTTTTTATAGAAAGCGCACTTTTTTTAAATTATAAGAAAAAAATCGAGTACATAACACGATATGCGTGATAAGAATGCGTTCGTTAAAGCTTAAGGAGCTTTAACAAAAGAGAATTCACAATCACCAAATTACATCTGGCATAAAAATGCAATTGCTTGTTTGAAAAATCATCAATCTTTCTAAAAAGTCATCCTTTCTGATTGAAAATTTACCTTTTTTGTTGAAAATTCGTCTTTTTGGATTGAAAGTTCAAGTATCTTTGCAGAAAATGTACATATTGTTTAAAACACATATTTTGATATCAAAAAGTCAAAGTTAAATCACTTTTTGACGAAAATTTAAATATTTTATTGAAATTCGTCTTTTTTATTTAAAAATTCATCTCTTTCTGTAGAAATATCATCTTTCTTGGATAAAAATGCACCAGTTTGGTTGAAAATTAATCTTTTTTACTTCAGGATTCAACTTTTTTTTTGGAAAATTTTGGTTGAACCACTTTGCTAAAAAATAATTTTATTGTTGAAGATTTATATTTTTATTTAAAAAATCTTCTCTTTGGTTGAAAGTTGAACTATTTTATTGAAAGCTGATCTTTTTTTATTGAAAATTCAACTGCTTGGGTGAAAGTGGAACTACTTTGTTGAAAATTTATTTTTTCGAATGAAAGTTTATCTCTTTGGTTGAAAATGTAACCATTTTGTTGAAAATTAATTTTTCTGATGAAAATTTATGTTTTCTTGATAATTTTTGTATAGAAAATTTGTCTTTTAGCTTGAAGGCCTAATAATTTAGATGAGTTTTTCTTCTTTCATGTAACTGGAACTAAAGATCCTTCAAATTTTAATGCTTATGATTTTACATGGTTATAGTTCTGAATGTATTTTTTAATTTGTTACATTTTCAGTATTTGGAATTAAAAACTCTAAAATTTTAAACTTGAATAAATAAAAGTTCTGAGGTTTTGGAAATTTTGAAGAAAAGAATTAAAAATTTCAATTATAAATCTTTCAAATTGAAGAAAGTTCGAATGTGAATCATCAAAATTACATAATTTTTTATTGTAAAACTTAAAATTTACGTAGTTTTCTAGTGTAAATTGTGAAAATTAAAAACTACTCAGTTAAAAAAAAAACCAAATAGAAAATCCTAAATTTCGATGATTTTGCATATTAAAAGTCAAATTTTTCATTCTAAATCTTCCAAATCGAAAAAACTTGAAATCTAAATCTTGAAATTACCAACATTTTTATTTTTAAGCTTAAGACATGCATAATTTTTAATTGTACATTGTAAAAATCAAAAAACTCTTTAATTTGTAGATAACATAATAAAAAATTCATCATTTTTATAATTTTGAAGATCAAAAGTCAAGATTTTAATTTTAAATCTTCCAAATTAAAATAATTTTGACTAAAAATTGCAACAAATTTTATTGTGAAACTCAAAACATGCATAATTTTTAATTGTAAATTGTGAAAATTAAGAACTCTTTAGTTTTTAAGATAATTGAATAAACCATCCGTAATTTTGATGATTTTAAAGAACGAAAGCCCAGATTTCAATCCTAAATCTTCCAAATTGAAAAAATTTTAAATGTAAATCATAGAAATTACAAAAATTTTATTTTGGAACCTAAAACTTGCATACTTTATAATTTTCAAAATTAAAACTTGCATGATTTTGAATTTCAAAACTTAAGACTTGCATTATTTTTAATTGTTAATTACAAAATTCAAAAACTCTTCAGTTTGAAAGATATAAAAATAAAAATTCTTAAATTTTGATAATTTTCAAGATCAAAAGTCAAATTTTCAATTCTAAATCTTCCAATTTGAAGAAATTTCGAATGTGAATCATCAAAATTAAATAATTTTTCATTGTTAGAGTTAAAAATTGCAATAATTTTCAATTGTAATTTCTTGAAATTGAAAAGTTTTTAATTTTGATGATTTGAAAGTTCTCCAATTTTCAAGATATCGAATTGAAAACTCTTGAATTTTAGTAATGTACAAATGAAAATTTTTTATTTTGGATAATTTAAAATAAGTAGTTATAAATCTTTTTTAATTGTATCAGTTTTGAAGGTATACTATTGAAAAATGTTACATTTTAGTTTAAATAATGTGTAAATAAAATTCCTATACTTCGAATGCAAATCATTAAAATTACAAAAATGTTAAATTCTAAGTTGTCACTTTATTTCAAATATAAAAATTATTTTTTATTTTATTTATTCAATTTTCAATATATTTAAATTTAAAAATTTGCAATTTTAAATCTCCCTCTTTTTTCTCCCTTATTTTCCCTTCTCCTTTACCATTCATTTTATCTCCAATCTCGTCTTAACCCAAACCTCATCTTGAATGTTGTCTTGAATCCCATCTAAAATCTCGTTTCGAAAGTCATTTCGAAACTCGTCTTGAAACTCGTCTCGAATTTCGTCTTGAGTTTCGTCTGGAATAAAGTCTCAAATTTAGTCTCGAATATCACCTCGACTCTCAAATTTTGCCTCCAATCTCGCCTCGAAACTTATCTCGAATCTTGTCTCGGAACTCGTCTCGAATGTCGTCTCAAATCCCAAATTTCATCTCAAATTTCTAATCTTATCTCGAATCTCTTCTTCAATTTTGTCTCGAATATTGTTTTAAATCTCGTCTTAAATCTTGCCTCCAATTTCGTCTTGAATCACGTCTCAAATCTCGTCCTGAATTTCGTCTTAAATTCTTAAATTCCTCTTGAATCTTGATTTTCGTCTCGTATGTCGAATTTTACCTTAAATCTCGTATTTTGTCTCGAATCTCGTCTTCAATTTTTTTTCGAATTTTGTTTTAAATATGGTTTTAAGTATCAAATTTCGTCTCAAATCTCGACTTGAATGTCGTCTTGAATTTCGTATTGAAACTAGAATTTGGTCTTGAATTTCATCTCGAACTTGGTTTTCAACCTCGTCTCAAATTAAATTTCGAATGTATCACTAATCTTGTCTCAAAGCTCGTCTCAGAGGTCTTCTTGAATTTCGTCTTCTATTTCATCTCAAATCTCGTCTCAAACGTCAAGTTTTCTTCTAAATCTTGAATTTTGTCTCAATTTTTGAATTTTGCCGTGAGTCTCGTATTTTGTCCTGGATATTGTCTTGAATTGCGTCTTGGATCTTATTTTGACTCTTAAATTTTGCTCCAATCTCGCCTTGAATTACGTCATGAATTTTTTCTTGAATCTCGTCTTGAACTCATTCCGAATTTCAACTCCAATTTGGTCGCGAATCCCGTGTAAAATCTAGTCTTGAATTATGTCTCGAATTGTATCTCGAAATTGGTATTAAATCTCGTCTCAAATCTCGTTTTGAATGTATCTTAAGTCTTTCATCAGAACTGTTCTCGCATTTTGTCTCAGATATTGTCTCAAATTTTGTCTTGAATCTCGTTTTAACCTTAAATAACGTCTCGAATCTCGCCTCAAATTTCGTATTAAGACTTGTTTCAAATTTCGTCTCGAATTTCGTCTTGAATCTCGTTCCAAATCTCGTCACAAATTTATATCAAATCTTGTCTCAAATCTTGTCACAAAGCTCGTCTCAAACCTTCTTTCGAATTTTGTCTGAAATCTCGTCACGAATTTCGTCTTGAATCTCATCTCGAATATCGAATTTACTCTTGAATCTTGCCTCGGCTCTTGAATTTTACCTTAAATCTAGTATTTTGTTTTAAATATTGTCTTAAACTTTGTCTTGAATCTCGTTTTCACACTTAAATTTTATCTTGAATCTCGCTTTAAATTTCGTATCAAATCTTGTCGCGAAATTCATCTCAAATTTTGTCTTGAATCACGTCTCAAATCTCATCCCGAATTTCATCTCTAAATTTGTGTCAAATCTTATCTCATTTTTATTTTAAATCTTGTATTGAAGCTCGTCCCTAATCTTGTCTCTCAGCTCGTCTTAAATCTCGTTTTGTATTTCATCTCAAATCTTTCCTCGAATTTGGGCTCAAATTTTGTCTCAAATTTCGTCTGGAATTTTGTCTTGAATCTCTTTAAAATCTCATTTTAAATTCAACTTCAATTTTGTCGCGAATCTTGTTTTAAATCTCGTCTTGCATTTATTTTAAGTCTTGTCTTAATTCTTGTCTCCAAGCTTGTCTCGCAATTTCTCTTGAATTTCGTCTAGAATCTCGTCTCGAATTTCGTCTTGAACCTCATCTTAAATCTCGAATTTCCTCTTGAATCTCAAATTTCGTCTTGGATCTCGAATTTTGTTTTGAAACCCGTATCTTGCCTCGAATGTCGTCTTGAATTTTGTCTTGAATCTCGTCTAAAATCTTATCCTGAATTTCAGCTCCAATTTTGTTGCGAATCTCATTTCAAATCTCGTCTTAAATCTCGTCTTCCTGTTAAATTTATAATTTCGTCTTGGATCCTGAATTTTGCCTTGAATCTCGTATTTTGTCTCTAGTAATGTCTTGAATTTTGTCTTGAGTCTCAATTTGGCTCTCAAATTTCGTGGCAAATCGCATCTCAAATCTTGTATCATATCTCGTTTTAAATTTATCTTCAAATGTCACCTAAAATCTCGAATTTTGACTCAAATTTCATTTTGAAATTTGTTTCAAATCTCGTTTTGAATCTCATTCCTAATTTCATCTCCAATTTTGTCTTGAATTTCATCTCAAATCACATCGTGAATTTTGTCTCAAATCTCGTATATCGTCTCAGATGTCGAATTTTGTCTTCAATCTCGAATTTGATCTCGAATTTTTTATTTCGTCTCGAATTTTATTTCGAATCTTGTCTCGAATCTCATCCTGAATATAAACTCCAATTTTGTCGCAAATCTCTCTTCAAATTTCGTCACAGACTTATCTTGAATCTTGTCACAAATCTTGTCTCAAAGCTCGTCTCGAACCTTCTTTTGAATTTCGTCTTTCTCGGATTTTGTTTTGAATTTCATATCAATTCTTGAATTTCCTTTTGAATTTTTTATTCCGCCTCGGATCTCAAATATTGTCTTGAATCTCGTTTGGACTCTCAAAATTCGTCGCAAATCTCGCTTTGAATTTCGTATCAAATCTTGTAATGAATTTTGTCTTGAATCTCGTCTCAAATCTCATCCTGAATTTCATCTCCAATTTCGTGTCGAATCTTGTATCAAATCTTGTCTAGAATTGATCTTAAATCTTGTCTCGATGCTTGTCTTGAATCTCGTCTCGAATGTTGTCTCAAATTTCGTCTCAAATCTCACCTCGAATTTCGTATCAAATCTTGTCCTAAATTTCATCTGGGATTTTGTCTTGAATCATGTTCAATTCTCATTCCGAATTTCAACTTCAATTTAGCCGCAAATCTTGTTTCAAATCTCGTCTCGCATTTATCTCGAATCTTGTCTTAAATCTTTTCTGAAAGCTTGTCTTGAATCTTCTCTTGAATTTCGTCATGAATATCATCTTAAATCTCCAATTTCCTCTTGAATCTTGAATTTTGTTTCAGATTTCAAATTTTGTCTTCAATCTGATATTTTGTCTCGGATATTATCTTGAATTTTGTCTTGAATATTGTCTCAAATCTTATCCCGAATTTCAGCTCTGATTTTGTTGCGAATCTCATTTGTAATCTCGTCTTGAATTCCGCCTCGAATCTCGTCTTAAAAAATCTTACATCATCTCTCGTTTCGAATTTCTTTTCAAATATCACCTAAAATCTCAAATTTCGTCTCAAATTTTATCTTAAATTTCGTCTCAAATCTCGTCTGAAATCTCGTCTTGAAACTGATCTGGAATTTTGTGTCGAATCTCGTCTCCAATCTCGTCCCGAATCTTGTCTCGAATCTCGTATTTCGTATCTGATCTCGAGTTCTTTCTTCAGTCTCGAGCTTCATCTCGAATTTTTAATTTTCTCTCGTATTATGTCTTGATTCTCGAATCTTGCTTTTATATCGTCTTGAATTTTGCCTAGATTCTCGTCTCGAGTCTCGTGGAAAAATGTAACCAAAACTATAAGGGTTTCTGCCCGAGACTGCGAAACCCTAAAAATGATACATTTTTTTTTATTTGATTGATTATTTTGATTTTTATTTGATTTGATTAATTATTTTTTAAAGTTTTTTTTCATTAATTCTAGAAGGTTTGATAGAAATCGGTGAAGAATTGGGTGAGATATCCAGTATATGTACGATAACCAGCGTTCTTTCGAGAAAAGATATTCGCGTTTTTTTTTACTTAGCGGCAATTTACATACATCCTTAAATCTTGATAATTGTTGAACTCTTATTGATAGTTTTAGGTTTATTGTACAATTGTTCTATGTAAAAATGTCTGCCCCGAGTTGTACATTGGTGGAAGAACTGAAGGAAAAAAGTGAGAGAAATGAAAGGTAATTATTTTCAGAAGCTCTTGCAATTATTAGCCGAATTTACAAGACGGTATGGAAGATCTGAGTTGGATGGTGGTCCATCTGCAAATTTTGTAAAGGTGAAAAGAAGATATGACGAAAAATCATTTCTTCGCATTTCGGAACCTTAAGTAGGTCCCATTTCCAACTGAATGTGAGTAACTCGAGATTAACAACATCGTAACTTTTGTCATGGAGAGGTCACACAACTAACCCAAATGCAAAGGCTACATTTTTACTTTCACGCGTCGGCAGATGCTCCCGACTTATTCAATATTACATATGCTCATCGGTTATAAAAGTGCGCATCTCTGAATGTTATATTATACGCTCTGGGCAAAAAAATGTCGTAAGAGGACGATTACGCCGTGTGGTTATTACGAAAATAATTGTTGAAATGCCATTGCCATTGAAGGTTTTTGTGAATAATCAAGGATCCTTAATCAGGATTTAAAAGAGCAACTAGAGTCTTTCATAGTTTTAACGTTTCTGTGCGACAAACAACAATTTTTTTATTTTTTCATCTCTCTCTTGAAAAAAGTAATGTAATTTACGTTTAGTAAAGTATTCACAGCGAATTCTGTTATATAACTATGATGCAACAGTTATATAACAGAAAAAAGCATGTTCTGTAACTAGTTAAGAACAGGGTTACGACTACAGTCAGAGATCCGTAATAATTCTGTAACAGTGTTGTATGTCAAAAAATGTTTCTAGGATAATTAAGGAACAGTTTTACAGTGTAAAATTGTTCTGTAACAGTGCCGAAACAAAAATGTAACAGTGATACATAACTAGTACATCACGCACAAAAAAAGAAATCCCACAGAATCATGTATTTATCTTAATTATATGCATGAGAAATTATATAAGTAGATATTTTTATTAGAAATATTACATTGTAAGCTGAAAGAGAAAAAATTGGGATATATGTAGATAAATCTGTCTAGAATCGAACGCTACTTTGTAAACTAGCTGTGAATTCGACCTCAAGTGCTTCCACTTTATTTGTGTTTATCCTTCATAGGAGAACTTTTAACCTCCATTGGTAGTAAAAATGGAGAAAGTTTTATTTTAAGATTAAATAGAAGTCAAGTTTTTCATAAAAAAATTTTTAATGCACAAAACATGAAAAAAGATTCACAATAATAAAAACAGACTTCCAAAAACTATCTCACTTCACAGCTCATTAGAGGCAAATAAAATAACTAAAAATAAAAAAAGAGGGAGAAAAAGGAAAAAAAGTCAACCAAAAACCAACCTCTCACTTTTTCCCTTCTCCGTCTTTTTTATAATACTAGGGGAACTAACAAGTTTCAAGGCCAATTTAGACCTCCTCATCAGGGATTATTTATAGAAAGACTAAAACAGGGTATACATAATAAACATAAGAATCAATAATTTAAAAAACAAACATATAATTATTACAATCCTGTAAACATGAATGAAAAGCTGATAAAAACATTATTCTTTATGATAAA
>JAUELO010000001.1:3310272-3335230 GCA_032357855.1 Amphibolips quercusostensackenii | reverse complement strand
ATTGACAAAATATGACTCTCCGCGTGTGTTATAATTCGACACCGTACGCTAAATATATTTTTAACAAATGATAACAATTTAAATTAAATTAAATTAATTTCAATTAAAAAATAAATTTAAATTCAAATTAAATTAAATTTGATTCAAAATTAATTGAATTAAAATTTCAATTTCAATAAATTTAAATTAAATTATTAAATTAACAAAACATAAAAAAATATATTTTGAATATTCATCAAGGTAGAATTAAATTTGACTATTTAAATTTGACAAGCTCTGAATTTCTTTATAAAATTTTTTTAAACACTAACCAACAGGCATCTATTTTTATAAAACTAGTAATAAAATATTTATTTCTCTTACATTTTATACAAAATCTATTAATTTCAATAAGCTTAACATTGCATAACACAATAACAATTTTTTAAAATTATTCTCATCAACTAGAAATTATTTCCACATAGTTGTAACACGGTTTCAAGATCTTTGATAGATTGAACTAAGTGACCCTCAAAAAAATGTCACATGAAAAAAGTTTTAAAAAATGCAACTTTGTTGCTAAATAACAAATTTCTAAACAATCTGAAAAAATCTAATAACACAAACCTTTTCAAAATTTAAAAATCTTTTATCAAAAAAAAAAGTTTAAATCAGATGAACAGTGTAGGATAAAAATTGATTTGTACACGGGTACTTTCTTTGTCCAACCGTGCACCAGGCTTTCAAAAAAAGTTCGCCAGGCCTCGATTACACTACTGTCCGTTACGTCATTTAAGTACGGCCCCGAATCTACTGATACAAATCAAAGGGCGGGTCCCAAATCAGAATATTTTGAGAAATTCGATTAAAAAAAAGAAAGTTGACGTTTTGATCGACAAGCTTCATTTCTCCTGATAGGAGGCTTTCGGATGACGAGTATAATCCGCGTCCCGCGACTGGACGACCTTTGCAGAGGAGTAAGCTTGACCTCATCGAGGTCCCCAGCCGTTGAGACATGAGACAAGCGCATCGAGTTCGCGGGACTGCCGCATCGCTTGGGCCCAACCAACAAATGGGGTGGGGGGACTAAATAAGGTATTACCTTACGTCTTACCTTACCGAAGATCCGCGAATGAGAATATATAAAGCGGAAGGCTTGCAGCGCTTCTTGAGTCAGTTCAGTGAAGCGTTTCCATCGGAATATTGGAAATAAAAAATATTTCATAAACAATCTGACCAAATTGTTCAATTCTCGTCATGAAGGGAACGGTAAGTTCAGTGGAACAAAATTGATTCGTCGAATGGAAACTAGCTACCCCTCGCACCAGTTTTGGATTATATAGTGAATCCAGTGAAACCAAAAGCCGTTTTCCACCCTCAAAAATTAATTAAATAAATAAATTAGCGTGGTTTAAAAAATGACTAGAACATTATGCGCAGTAATTACCGTTTTTAAAAAAACGCGGTTTATTTTTTACATGATTTACGGATTTTTTTTTATTATAGCGAAAATCTTATTTTATAAAAACTCTGAATTAGTTTTAAATAATTTTTTTTTTTAATTAAATTAATTTTAAATTTCTGTATATTTTTTTTATTGATTAAATTGATTTTGTTAACTAAAAATTTCTTTATGGTTAAAAATTCAGTCCTTTAGTAAAAAATTTAGGTTGAAAATTCCTTTAAAAATTTTTTATTTGAATGGTATTTTTTTAAAATTAATCTTTTCTTGTAGAAAATTATTCTTTTTGGTTGAAAATTAATCTCTTTAAATAAAAATAAGTTTTTTTCTTGAAAATTAATTTTTTTACTGAAAACTCAGATATCCTATTTTTTATTAAAAATTGTTGTTTTTTCATTGAAATTTAATCTTTTTGGTTGAAAATTTTGTTCTCTGGTCGGAAATTTTGGTTGAAAATTCCTTTAGAAATTTTTTATTTAGTTGTTATTTTGTTAAAATAAATCTCTTATGGTAAAAAATTAATTTTTTTGGGTAAAATTAATCTCTTTAAATGAAAATTAGATTTTTCAAATGACAATTAATTGTTTTTTGATAAAAATTTAAACATTCCATTTCATATCGAAAATTAATCTCTTTTGATAGAAAATAATTTTTTTGGTTGAAAATTTAGTACTCTGGGCGGAAATTTAGGTTAAAAATTCGTTTAAAAATAAAAAATGTTATTAGCATTTTGTTAAATTGAATCTTTTTTTGCAGAAAATTAATCTTCTAGGTTGAAAATTAATCTCTTTGATTGAAAATCGGTTTTTTTATAAAAAATAATTTTTTTTACTAAAAATTCAAATATTTTATTTCTGATTGAAAATTTATCTTTTTTTTTTTGAAAATTTAATCTTTTTGGTTGAAAATTCAGTTCTCTGGTCAAAAATATTGTTAAAATGAATTACTTCTCGAAGAAAATTGATCTTTTTTGGTGAAAATTAATCTGTTTAAATGAAAATTAGTTTGTTTTTTTTTAACTAATTTTGTTACTAGAAATCTAGATATTCTATTTTTATTCAAAAGATTTTTTTTTGATGAAAATGTAATAATTTTGGTTGAAAATTTAGTTCTCTGGTCGAAAATTTTGGTTCAAAATTCCTTTGAAAATTTAAAATTTGGTAGTTGTTTTGTTAAAATGAATCTCTTCTGGTGAAAAATTAATTTTTTTTGTTTAAAATTTATCTCTTTGATTAAAAATAAAATTTTTTTTAATCACAATTAATTTTGTTTACTTCAAATTTAAATATTTCATTTTTTAACGAAAATTGATCTCTTTTGATAGAAAACAATCTTTTTGGTTAAAAATGCAGTTCTCTGGTCGAAAATTTAGGTTGAAAATTCATTAAAAAATTAAAAATTTTATTAGTATTTTGTTAAAATGAATCTCTTTTGGCAGAAAATTAATCTTTTTGGTTGAAAATTAATCTCTTTGACTGAAAATCATTTTTTTTGTAAAAAATAATTTTTTACTGGAAATTCAAATATTTTATTTGTTATTGAAAATTTATCTTTTTTATAAAAACTTAAAGTTTTTGGTTGAAAATTCAGTTCTCTGGTCAAAAATTTTGTTAAAATGAATCTTTTTGGCAGAAAATTAATCTTTTTGGTTGAAAATTAATCTATTTTATTAAAAATTAGTTTTTTTATGAAAAAATTATTTTTTTACTGAAAATTCAAATATTTTATTTTTTATTAAAAATTTATCTTTTTTGATAAAAATGTAATCTTTTTGGTTAAAGATTTATATTTACTTTTTTATTGAAAATTTCTCTTTTTTCATAAAAATTTAATCTTTTTGGTTAAAAATTCAGTTCTCTGGTCAAAAATTTTTTTAAAGTGAATCTCTTTTGGTAGAAAATTAATCCTTTGAGATGAAAATTATTATCTTTGATTTAAAATAAGTTTTTTTAATTGAAAATGAATTTTCTTTATGAAAATTTAACTATTTCATTTTGCGTGGAAAATCAAACATTCTTTATCAAAATTTCACTATATTGTTAAAAATTTTTATTATTTTGAATTAATTTTCTTAACTGAAAATTTAATTATTCCATATATTTGATTTAAGATTCAACTTCTTCAGTATAAAATTCCACTATTTAACCTTTTTGGTTGAAAATGTAGTTCTTTGTTGAAAAATTTAGGTTGAAAATTCATTTAAAAATTTTTTATTTGAATGGTATTGGGTTAAAATCAATCTCTTTTCGTAGAAAATTAACCTTTCTGGTTGAAAATGAATTTTTTTTGGTTGAAAATTATTTCTTTAATTAAAAATTAGTTTTCTTAAATGACAATTAATTTTTTTTCTTACTAAAAATTTTAATATTTTATTTTTTACAGAAAATTGATCTTTTCAGTGAAAAATAATCTTTTTGGTTAAAAATTCAGTTTTTTGGTCAAAAATATAGGTTAGAAATTCTCTTTTAGTAGGAAATTAATTTTTTTGGTTGAAAATTAATTTCTTTGATTGAAAATTAGTTTTTTTTAATGACAATTTTTTTAATTGAAAATTTAAATATTCCATTATTGATCAAAAATTGATCTTTTTTGATAGAAATTTAATCTTTTTGTTTGAAAAATTCAGTTCTTTGGTCGAAAATTTAGTTCGAAAGTTCCTTTAAAAATTTTTTTATTTTCTTGGTATTTTGTTAAAATGGTTTTCTTTTGGTAGAAAATATCATCTTTGCTTAAAAATTATTCTCTTTAATTGAAAATTAGTTTTTTTCATTAAAAATTAATTTTTTTATTGAAAATTAATTTTTTTTATTGAAAATTAATTTTTTTAATGAAAATTAATTTTTTCTCGAAAATTCAACTATATTATTTTTCTATCGAAAATTGATCTTCTTCGATGGTAATATAATGTTTTTGGTTTAAAATTTAGTTCTCTGGTCGAAAATTTCGGTGGAAAATTTTTTAAAAAATTTTTTATTTGATTAGTATTTTGTTAAAATGAATTTCTCCTGTCCAAAATTAATATTTTTGGTTGAAAAGTAATCTCCTTGATTGAAAATTAGTTTTTTTAATTAAAAATAATTTTTTTTTTGACAATTTTAATCGTTAATTTTTTATCTCAAGTTGATCTTTTATGATCGAAATTTAATTTTCTTGGTTGAAAATTTATTTCTTAGGCGAAAATTTAAGTTAAAAATTCTTTTGAAATTTTTTTGTATGAATGGTATTTTGCTAAAATGAATCAATTTTAGTAGAAAATTCATCTCTTTTGTTAAAAATGAATTTCTTTGGATGCAAATTAATCTCTTTGATTAAAAATTACTTTTTTTCAAATTTTTTTGCTGAAAATTTACTATTCCATTTTTTATCAAAAAGTGATCTTTTTGTACAGAATTTTATTATTCTTGGTTGAAAATTAATCTATATGATTAAAAATTTGTTTTTTTTTAATCAAAAACTAATTTTTTTACTAAAAATGAACTATTTCATTTTTTGTTGAATATTGATATTTTTTTCATAGAAATTTAATCTTCATGGTTGAAAATTTATATATTGAGTTCAAAATTCATTTTTTTGTTTGAAAATTAATTATTCCAGTTTAAAATTGATTACTTTTCTTTAAAATGTAACTATTCTGTTAAAAATTTATTTTTTGTTAAAAATTCACTTTTTTAATTGAAAATATATCTATTTTATTTTCGTTAAAAAATTGTTTTTTTTTCTTAAAAATTTCCTTCTTGTCTTTTTTTTGGTTGAAAATTTAATTCCTTTGGTAGAAAAAGCTTATTTGTTATATAATTAACTTTTTTTTCGAAAATTCTCCTTTTTGGTGTCGAAAATTTTATTTTTTGGATTTTTCAGTCGTTCCGAACAAACATTAGAACATTTATTTATTTTAAGTTAAGTAAATTTTTTTATTTAAAATTTTGTAATAATAAATCATTTGAAAAAGTTTTTAGCAAAATAGAGACTTAGAGGATCCTAATTTTTTTCTTGTTGTATTTTTTACACAGATTGAGTTCTCCAAATTAAAAATTAGGATCGACAAAATTAGATCTAGAAGAGAATACGAAAAATTTCAAAATTGTAAAAGTAAGTAAAAATTCTTGTACTTTGGTTATAGAAGCACTTGAAAAAAAAGTCCTAATATTTATATTTTAAAGTTCCCCATTCTAAGAATTCGAAAATTAATTAAATTACAAAAAATCTGATGATAAATTTTTTTTAGTCAAAAATTTTAGTTTTATTTCAGATAAAATTTTTTATACAGAAAGTGCTTTTTAAATTTCAACTTCAGAAAATTCTAGAATAAAAATTACTGTAGTGGCATTTTTAAAACTTGTTCATTTTACGTCCAAATTATTATTTAAAAAAAATTATTATTTTTATAAAAATGGTTGTTTAGCAGAGCATTTATTTTATTGTAATTTGTTGATAAAATTGAAAATTTATTAACGAAATATAAAAAATAATACTCTATTTATATTTAATATATTTGTTAAAAAATAATTTTAATTTATATTGATAATTTCTAGATAGTAATTTCTCAAAAGTCATTTTAATGAATACTAACTACAAAAGTGACAATAGAGTGATGCCACGCCAATCAACTACTAATTACTCACATAATTTTGCGCAAAGATCGTGCATTCTGCTAATGCGCTTATTATAATTTATTCAAAATCTCGGATTCAATTTGTTTATTTAATTAAATTTAATTATTTAATTTCCACAATATTACTAAAACACTTTTAATGAAATTTCCTACATTAAAATATTTAATAAATTAAGTAATAGATGACTAGTTAATTAAAATTTTTATGCATTTGTTACTCCAATTAAAAAAATTTTTTAATTATAATTATTTTTACAAAAACATAAAATTGCAAATTATTTCTCATAAAGAATAGTAGGTGTAAAAAAATTCTCAAAAATTGAAAATTATTAATATTTTATTCTCGGTTTTATTTTTAAACGTTAATCTTAAGCTTTGAAGATTTTTAACCAATTTTTTCAATTTTTGCAGAATTTTAAAAAATGTATAAAAAAATTTACTTATTTCAAAAGACATTTTGAGGTTTTGAAAGTTTAAAAAAAATTAAAAATGATTCAAAATTTGAAAATATTTTAAGACATTTTAAACAAAAAGTATATTTTTCAACTTTTAAAATAGAATTTTGAATTGTTTCTTAAGATTTTAAGGAAAATTTTAACTGATTTTTTATTTTGATAAATTCAATTTAGGAAAATATTTTTTTAAGATTTAAAAACATTACAAATGATTTTTTTTTTATTTGGAAAAAAGAATCTGGAAGATTTTAAAGCAAGTTTTTTCAATTTTGCAAGATTACAAAATCTTAGGCAAAAAATACAAATCATTTAATGAAATATTGAGAACTTTTTAGAAAATTCAAAAAAAACTTGAAACTTAAGAATATATTAAAAGTGATTTTTTATCTTGAAAAATCAATTTGAAAATAATATTTGACAAAATTTTGAAACATTACAAGAGGTTTCCGAAGTTTTGAAAAGGTACAGAAATAATTTCAAACATAAAAAGATTTCAAAAAATTAAAAAAAAAAGAGTATATTTTTAAAGGTTTGGAACAAAAAGCTTAGCAGCTTTTTAGGAAGTTTGAAAGGATTCAAGAGAATACAAATTTCTAAAGAGATTTCTGAAAGAAAATTTTTTTTAATTTTCCTTTCACAAAATTTATTTTTAAGCTATGTTTTAAAAAGCTTTGAAAGTTTTCCAAAAAATTCTAAATCGTCAAAGAAAAATCAAAAAGATTTTGCCAAATTCTTTTTTAATTTTGCAGATTTTTTTAAAGTTTTTGGAAAAATGTAAATCATTTAAAAATATATTGAGAAGTTTTAAAAAAATTTCGAAAATAACTTAAAATTTCAAAAAATAAATAAAGTGATTCTTTATTTCTTTAAATGTATTTTTAGAGAATATTATAAAAATTCTGAAAATATTACGAAAGATTGCTAAAATTATAAAAGAAAAATTTTCAAAGTTTTAAAGAGATAAGAAATATTTTTAAAATTGGTACAATTCATAAACTCTTTTAAAATATTGTCCATGCTTTAAAAAGTCTTAAATATCTTTTAAACTAAAATTTTTCCTAAAATTTTGTAAAATCCTTTTGCATTAAATTTTTTTTTAATTTTCTAGATGCTCTTTCGAAATGTCTGAAATGTCATAAAATGTTTTTGAATTCTTTGAAAAACCTAAAAAAATTATATTTACATAAATTTCAAGCAAATAAAGTTAAAAAATAAATAGTAGAAATTTTTATTTTTTATCATCATCAATTTTTTCCTCTAAATTAAAAAATTTGCCTTAAATTGTCTTTTTTTTAACTGAAAAATATTTTATGGTTGAAAATTTAAAATTTTTGTTAAAAGCTCGTCTTTTTGGTTCAAAAGTTTATCTCCTATAATAATAATTCAAAATTTAAATATTTTTGATTTTAATATCAACTATTATGTTTTTTGTTTTGGATTCATATTTTTTGGTGAAAAATTCAACTTCTTAATAAAAAATAAAAAAAATTTGTAAAAAAATCACTTGTTAAAAAATTGAAAATTGGACTTTTCTGACTAAATTAAAAATCTTTTGATTTAAAATAAAAATATTTTTAGATTTAAATATTAACTTTTACATTTTTCGCTGATACTTAATCTTTTTACTTGAAAAATTAAGCTATTTAGTTGACAATTAATTTTTTTATTAAAATTCAAATTTAAAATACCGGAAATTTTTAATAATCTTAGTAAAACTATAGTTATATAACTTCAAAAGCAAATAAACGTTAACAAATTAATTAATATTCGCAATTTTTATTTTTTATTAAAAATTATTTTTCCGGACAAATAAAAATCTTAAACACGCTCGTTGCGCGCGAATAATGATGCTAAGTATATTTAAAAATCAAACAATTTTTTTTAGCTTAAGCAATAATTATAAAATAGGAAATTAAAAACAAATATTTCACAACAGAGATCCAATAATAACGATTTGAAATGTGAGTACTCATAAAGGTTAATTATTTTTCGTCACAAATGTGAAGATCGCGTTGCGCTAAAGAAAGACAGGTAATAAATTAAAGGGGCATCCGCAGGTTCAATTATGCGCAGTTATGTAATAATTTTAAAAAGTCATAGTCATTATTGACAAACTTTTGGTTTCATACTTTATATTTACCTAACGAGGAAACAATCATTAATCTTAAATTTTACAACTCTCTCTTTTTTTTCTTTTTTTTTAAATTTTAAATAAATTAAAAATTAAAAGAATCAAAAATTAAACAAAAATTTTATTGAATTGAATTGAAAAAATTGGGACGACTAAAAAATACAAAAAAAAAATTGTCGACAGTTTATAATATTACCGAATTTAAAAATTTCTAACAAAAAATTACAAAATTATAAAATATCTGAAATAGCAAATTCCTAAATTTGAACAATTAATTTTTTTTATAAATATTACTTATTAATAAAAATACAGTAGTACAATATTTTTACCATAAAAAAAATATTTTCAACGTTTGAAGTTTCCAAAATTATTGTTTGGATTTATAATAACAATAATTAAAAATATATATTTCTGGGTGAAAGTTTTTCAAAATTTTTGTTATTTCAAATTCAAAAACTTTAAAAATAAAAAATAATTTTTTGACACAAATATTTGATTATTGTATTTTTTTAAATAAATCGTACTCAATAAAAAAAATTAATTTTTTAAATTTGGCAATTTTCTAATTTGTATATTTTATAATTCAGCAGTTTTTATTCTGGAATCTTGCAATTTGGTAATATTATAAACTGTTCGGGAATTTTATCATTCAGGAATTTTCCAAGTGGGGAATTTCATTATCTAGAAATCTTATTATTATTCGAGAATTTCACAATGTCAGAGATTTATTTTTTATTTATTTATTTTTTAGTCGCCTTTAATAAGAAATGCAAAATAACATTCCTGAATAATGAAATTCACGAAAATATATGATATCACCGAATTTCAAAATTCCTGAATACTAAATTTCCCGACAGAAAATTGCCGAATTATAAAATATCCAAACTAGAAAATTGCCGAATTTAAACAAATGCAAACATTTCTCTCCAATATTAAAATATCTGAACTAGAAAATTCCTGAATGTAAGCGATTAAATTTTGTTAATAAATATTGTTTATTCATTAAAATATAATAATCAATTATATTTATCTAAAAAAATATTTTTGATATTTGAAGTTTTGGGACTTTTTCGATTCAATAATATTTCAAAATGTTCGCAAATTTTATTATTCGAGAACTTTATTATTCGAAAATTATATTATTCGAGAATTTTCCAATTTAGAACTTTTACAGTGTCAGGAATGTTAATTTCAAGATTTTTCAGTCGTCCCGGATATTTTATAATCCTGCTATTTTCTATCATCAATTTTTATTTGATTTTATTTCATGAACTTATAATTTAATAATTTAATTAATTTTTTAATTTTTTAATTTATATATTTAATAATTTATGTATTATTTTATTTTATATTTATTTAATTCTATTTTATAATTCAGGAATTTTCTTATTCGGCAATTTTTTTATTTGTAGATTTTATTGCTCGAGAATTTTATTATTTAGAAATTATCTAATTGGGAAATTTTAGTATTTTGCAAATTCGCTGTTCGAGAATTTTACAGTTTCGGGAATTGAATGTTTTGGGATTTTCCAGTCGACCCTGGGAATTTTATAATTCGGCACTTTTCAGTCAGGAATTTCATTATTGGGAAAATTTATAATTCGGAAATATAATTATTCAAAGATTTTTCAATTTGCAAATTTTATTATTCAGAAAATTTATTATTCAGTGATTGTCCAAATCGGGAATTTTGCAGTTTCGCGAATTTTATTAAATTTTAGTAATATTATAAACGGTTCGGGAATTTTATTAGTCGGAAATTTTTCAATTTAAGATTTTAAAATTCGGAAATTTTCCAATTCATGACTTTCATTATTCGCGAATTGTCCATTCAGAAAATTTCCCAATTCAGAAATTTTATTATTCAGCAATATTGTAATTTAAGAATTTCCCAATTTGGGAATTTGATTATTTGGGAATTTTAAAATTCATGAATTTTATTATTCGGGAATTTTATTATTCGGCAATTGTATTATTTGTCGATTTTTCAGTGCGGAAATTATATTATTCAACAATTTCATTTTTCGGGAATTTCACATTATCGGAAATTTTCTATTTCGAGATTTTTTTCAGTCATTCCCGGATATTTTATAATTCGGCCATTTTCTGACGGGAATTCGATTATTCAGCAATTTTATAATTCAAAAATTTCACTATTCCGGAATTTTTTTTTTTTAATTTTTAAATTCGGAAATTTAAATTTTCAAATTCAGGAATTATGTTATTCAACAATCTTATTATTCAAAAATTTTATTATTCGGAAATTTTCCAATTTTGGGGGTTTTATGATTCGGGAATTTTTTAATTCAGGAATTTTATTATTTAGCAATTTTATTCTTCGAAAAATTTCTATTTCGGAAATTTTATTTTTCAACAATTTTATTATTGGGGAATTTCACAGTGTCGAGAATTTTATATTTCGAGATTTTTCAGTCGTCCCCTGATATTTTTTAATTCGAAAATTTTCTGAAGGAAATTTTATTATTCGAAAATTTTACAATTCAGAAATTTTATGCTTCGGCAATTTTATTATTTAGGAATTTTATAATTCTAAAATTTCCAATTTAGGAATTTTATAATTCAACAATTTTCCAATTGAGGAACTTTACTATTCGGGAATTTTTTAATTTGGTAGTTATATATTTCGGGATTTTTCCAATTCAGGAATTTTATCATTCAGCAATTTTATTATTCGCAAATTTTCCAATTTGGAAATTTTATTTTTTAACAATTTTATTATTCGGGAATTTCACAGTGTCAGGAATTTCATATTTCAGAATTTTTCTGTCGTCCCCTGATATTTTTCAATTCGGGAATTTTCTGACGGGAATCCTATCATTCGAAAATTTTACAATTCAGAAATTTTATTATTTAGGAATTTTATTATTTGTAAATTTTATTATTTGTGAATTTTATTATTTGGGAATCTTATAATTCTGAAATTTTACAATTCAGGAATTTTATTATACAAAAATTTTCTAATTAAGGAATTTTACTATTCGAAAATTTTCTAATTTGGGAGTTATATATTTCGTAATTTTTACAATTCAGGAATTTTATTATTCAAAAATTTTTTAATTCGGGAATTATATTTTAACAATTTTATTATTTGGAAATTCTCTAATCCGGGAATTTCATTTTCCAGCAATTTTATTATTCGGGAATTTCACAGTGTCAGGAATTTCATATTTCGGAATTTTTCTGTCGTCACCTGATATTTTTTATTCAGAAATTTTCTGACGAAAATTCTATTATTCGAGAATTTTACAATTCAGAAATTTTGTATTATTCAAGAATTTTATTATTTGTGAATTTTGAAATTTTAAAATTTTTGAATTCAGGAATTTTGTTATTCAGGAATTTCATTATACAAAACGGTTTAGGAATATGATTATCCTGGAAGTTACAATTTGGGAACTTTATAATTCAGGAATTTCCCAATTCTGGAATTTTATAATTCAGGAATATTTCAATTCGGGAATTTTATTATTTGGGAATTTCATGACCTAGGAATTTTATTATTTGGAAATTTTTTAAGTCCAAGATTTTATGATTTAGCAATCTTATTTTTAATAAACTTTTCAATTCGGGAATTTTATTATTTGGCAATTTTATTATTTGCGAATCTTACAGCGTCGAGAATGTCATTATTGGGGAATTTTTAAATTCAATAATATTACAAACAGTTCGGGAATTATACTATTTCAGAATTTTTCACTTTAAGAATTTTATGATTCAGAAATTTTATTATTCGGGAATTTTTCCATTCGGGAATTTCATTATTTGGGAATTTCATGATTTAAGAATTTCATTATTTGGAAATTTTTCAATTCCGGAATTTAATTATTTAGCAATTTTATTTTTCATAAATTTTTCAATTCAAAAACTTTATTATTTAGCAATTTTATTATTTGCGCATTTTACAGCGTCAGGAAATTTATTATTTGGGAATTTTAAAATTTAGTAATATTACAAACGGTTAAGGAATTTTACTATTTAAGAATTTTCCAGTTTGAGAATTTTATAATTCAGAAATTTCATTATTCAGGAATTTTCCAAATCGGGAATTTTAGTGTCGCGAACTTTATATTTCGGGATTTTTCAGTCGTCCCCAGATATTTTTTAATTTTAACAGTTTTCTGTCAGAAATTTTATTATCTTAAATTTTTTAAAATGAGTAATATTATCAACGGTTAAGGAATATTATTATTCAGGATGTATCCAATTTGCGAATTTTATAAATTAGGAATTTTCCATTTCGAGAATTTTTTGGTCCATGAATTTTGCACTTTCGGGAATTTTCTTTTTCGGGAATCTTATAAATAAGGAATTTTATTATTTGGTAATTTTATAGTGTCCGGAATTTTATTAATTAGGAATTTTTAAATTTAATAATATTATGAACGGTTCGGGAATTTTAGTATTTGAGAATTTTCCACCCTGTAAATTTTATTATTTAAAAATTTCATTATTCGGGAATTTTTTAATTTGGGAATTTTGCTGTCGCGAATTTTTTATTTCGGGATGTTCAATCGTCCACAGATATTTTTTAATTTAGCAATTTTCTGTCAAGAATTTTATTATTTGTGAATTTTCAAAATTAGTAATATTATAAACGGTTCGGAAATTTTCCAATTTGTGAATTTTATAAATCAGAAGTTTTATCAGAGACGACTGAAAAATACCGAAAAAATAAAATTCTCGACACTGTAGAGTTCCCGAATAATGAAATTTCCAAAAAAATTAAATTTCCCAGTTCGAAAATTCCTGAACAATAAAATTCTCGAACAGTTTATAGTATTACCGAATCGGAAAATTCCCGACAGAAAATTGACAGGAGATTTTCAAATTCGGAAATTTTTCAATTAAGAAATTTTTTGGTTCGGGAATTTTATTATTCGAAATTTTGTAATTTAGAAATTTTATTGTTCGGAAATTTACAAATTTAGGAATTTTTTGGTCTGGGGATTTTTCCATTCGGGAAATTTAATATTTGGGAATTTTCTAATTCAGGAATTTGATTTTTCGGAAATTTTAAAATTCAGGAATTTTTCAGTTCAGGAATTTTTAAATTCGGGAATTTTATTATTTGGGAATTTTCCAACTCAGGAATTTTATTATTCCAAAATTTTCGAATTCAGGTTTCTCGGTTCGGGAATCTTGCACTGTTGGGAATTTTATTTTTCGGGATTTTTCAGTTTTCCCGCTAAAAAATTTCTAATTTCGTCATAATTAAAACGGGTTTTAAATTAGAGTTTTTTGAAATTAGATTTAAATTTTCTATCAAACTTCGGTGGTTTTTAAAATGTAAATGTTTTTAATTTAAAATTTATTGCATCTAAATAAGGAATCAAAGTTCATTTCAATTTTTTTTAAATTATTAATAAAATAATATTTAAAATAAGCAATCAAATTTTTATTGCATCATTATTCGATAAATGTTTCTTGAATAAAGAAGGGATCGTTTACAAAAGGCCAAAGTGAAGCGACGTGCCTTTCTCGCATTTGAGTAATTTGCTGTATAGCAAAGGACGAGAAATCGTGTTACAATGCAAAATATTCGATGACCTGATGAACCCAGCTTCGAACTTTATTGTCACGAAACTATTTTCGGGATAAAAATGACCTCTTTCGCAAATATTATTTCTCGGATACTATAATAAAACAAGTATTGACAATTTTTTACTATTAAAAACAATTTCTTAAAATAAAAAAATTTTTTACCATAAAAACAATTTCTTACAATAAAAAACAATTTTTTACAATAAAAAACAACTTTTCACAATGAAAAACAATTTTTTAGAATAAAAAATAATTTTTTACAATAAAAAACAATTTTTCTATAAATTAACGGAACGACTGAAAAATCCCAAATAGAAAAACTCTTGGATCATAAAATTCTCGAAATTATAAAATCACTGAAATACAAAAAACCTCAATTTTGAAAATTCTTTAATAATAAAATACTGAACAGCTTATAATAATATAACCATATTCAAAAATTCCGGACACAAAATTGCCGAATCATTAAGCAACCGAAATAAAAAATTTTTATTCTTTAAAGTTTCTAAAATATTATTTTGAATACAAAACTACAAAAATTACAGAAAAATATACCTCTAGATGCAAACTTTGTTTAATTACTGTTATTTTAAACTCAAACAATATTTGTAGAAACTTCGAACATTAAAAATAATTACAATTTTTTATACAAATATTTGATACTCTTATTTTTAATAAATAAATATATTAAATTTAGGAAATTTTAAATTTATTAAAGAATAAAAATAAATTTAATAAATTTAGAAATTTCCTACTTCAGATATTTTATAATTTCGCAATTTTCTGTCAGAAATTTTATTATCCGGAAATTTTGTCAATCGGGAATTTTTCAATTGTATCGGAATTTTATTTTTTGAAATTTCTTAGTCGTCCCTTATTTTTTATAAGTAAATAATATTTATTTATTGAAAATACTCTAATCAAATATTTTTAGCAAAGAAATTTTTTAATGCTTTGATTTAAAAAAAATTATTGATGAAATTTAAAATAACAATAACTGTATAAAAATTGTATAAACAAATAAATTAAAAAACACTTGCGCTTCGAACGAAAAAAATGGTACACCTAAAATATACCGAAAAAGAAAAAATGTCGAATTATCAAATATCCGAACTAGAAAATTTCGGAATTTAAATCATTAATTTTCTTATTCCTAAAATTAATAAATTATTACAATTAGGTTTTTTATTTATAAAAAAGTTTAATTTTTTATATTCGGAAATATTTATATATTATTATATATATTATTATAATATATTATTTCGGAATTTTATTGATTAGGAATTTGATTTTTAGGATTCCCGAATTCAAACTATCAAAATTTGAAAAAAATAAATATTATTTCTTATTAAAAATAAAATAATTAAATATTTTTATCTAAAAAAACTTTTCCTTATAGTTACAATTTTTGCACATTATCATCTAAATTTGAAATAACAATAATTTAAAAAACCAGTTTCTTTGAGGAAAATTTTTTTTTACAAATGTGCATAATAAATTTAGAAAATAACAAAAAATGTTCTCAGAAAACAAATTCTTAATTTGAAAAAAAAAAGAAAAAGAAACTTCTAGCTAAATAAGTGCAGAGTTGAATCCTGCATTGTTGAACAAATTTCAACCAATAAAAATTAATTTACTTATTTAATTAAATGTAAATTTTAGATCTAAAAAAAATTATTTAAGAAGGAATTTTTTTTAGGACGACTGAAAAATCTCGAGAAATAAAACTTCCGGCACTGTGCAATTAATGAATAATGAAATTTCGAAAATTTTAGAATTGCCGAAATATAAGAATAAAAAAATTGAAAATTTTTTTAATAATAAAATTCCCGAACAGTTCATAATATTACCAAATTTAAATTTAAATTTATTGAAAACAAAATAAGCCAATATTCTACTAAAGAAAATTTTTTTGAGTGTATCGAGTTTTTAAAAATTATTGTTTGATTTTAAAATAACAATAGATGAATAATATTTTTCTGAATAAAATTTTTTTTTTAATGTGTATAGTATTTTTTTAAATTACAAACAATTTTCTCAAAAATAAAATTGTTGCATAAAAAAAATTGAATAAGAATCTTTCTATGAATCCTGCAGCGTTGGTTTGGGGAAAGTTATTAGGTTCGGAGAAAATTTAGGAAGAAATATATTTTTTCGTTCGAGGCGCACATGTTTCTAAATTTATTTTGTAATACAATTTTTGTATAATTTATAGACTATTTTGAATTTAAAGAATAATTTTAAAAACTGTTAGCAAAAAAAATTATAAGCTAAAAATATTTGATTATTTTATTTATTATAAATACAGAATATTTCTTTTATTATTTATAATTTCGGGAACTTCATTATTCGAGAATTTTACGGTGTCGGGAATTTAATTTTTCGGGAGTGTTTAATCGTCCCATATTTTTTTAATAAAGATTTTTAATTTAAAGCCGCTGCAAAATCCCGAATTGCAAATTTTCAAATTGAAAATTACCGAATTATGGCATTCCCAAATTTGAACAATAAAAAAATTGTGTTTAAATAAATATTATTTATTTACTCAAAATGCAATTATCAAATATTTTTATCATGAAAAAAACTTTTTTAATGTTTAAAGTTTCTTAAAAATATGGTTTATTTAAAAAATAATATAATTGTATGAAAATTGTCTGGAAAAAATTAAAAACACCTGTGCCTCTAACGAAAAAAAAAGTTTCTCCTTATCACTCCGAACCTAACATCATTTTTCTAACAAACTTTGTAGGATTAAATTCAGCACGATCTATTTTTAAGTTTTTTATTTAATTTTTTTTAATTAAAAATTTGACTTTAAGAACTTTTTTGTAATTTTTTGAAAAATCTATGCTAATTTTTTCAGAAAAATTTTTTATTTAAAAATATATTTTTTTAAATTATTGTTAATTCAAATTTAAACAATAATTAAAGAAAAAACATTAAACTTTCTTAAATTTCATTACTCGAGAATTTTCCAACCCGATTTTTTTTTATTTTGGCAATTTTATGAATTCGGGAATTACATAGTGTCGGGAATTTTTTTTCGGGATTTTTCAGTTATCCCAAATTTTTGTTAACAATAAATATTTTTAATTTGGGACAATAAAAAATCCCGAATTAAAAATTTCGTAATAATAAAATTTCCGACAGCCTTGATTTATTTCGAAGTTTCTTTTTGAATTATTTTTTTAAATTAAAAATTTGATTTCTGATAACTTTGTTGTGATTAAAAAAAAAAATACCATGCACATTTTTATAAATAATTTTTTCATCTAGAAATACATATTTTCAAATTATTGTTGGTTTAAAATTAAACAATTATTGTAAAAAATATTAAAATTTTCAAAAAAATCTGCCTCAAAAAATATTTGATTATTTTTATTATAGTAAATAAATCATATTTACTGAAGAACAATTTTTTTAATTATCTTAATTCGGAAATTTCCTGATACGATATTTTCCTTGTTCACTTTTTTTCAGAAATTTTAAATTTAGTGATATTATAAACTGTCGAGAATTTTCCAACTCAGGATTTTTTTATTTTAGCAATTTTATAAATTCGGAAAATTTATAATGTCGGGAATTATTTTTTTCGGGGTTTTTCAGTTATTCCAAACTTTTGTTTTAAATAAATATTTTTGATTTGGGACAATGAAAAATCCCGGATTGAAAATTCCATAATAATACAATTTTCGATAGCCTGGATTTATTTCAAAGTTTCTCTTTAAATTATTTTTAAAAATTAGAATTTCGATTTCTGACAAAGTTTTTGTGATTTAAAAAAAATGCCATGCACATTTGTATAATCAAAATATTCGTCATATTATTGATTACAAAAAAAAATTATAAAAAAATAAATTCACTGGAGTGTGAGGTTTGATCAAATAAATGATCGAAGATGATTAACAAGCAATCATTATAATTTATCCGACAATAATGTATAATGCAGGATTAAGTTTAGTCGATTATGCAAGAAACCAGGAAATTACTGAAGATTGGATTGCATCATTATCGGTGTAACTGATCGATTGGTATTTTTTTTCTTGGTAATTAAGTAACACATGTGTGATCATCTTCTCTAGTCAAAACATTAAATGACCTCGAATCTCAGTGATTCGTTAAAAAGTTAATTCAAAAGAAAAGTTAGTTTTGAGAAATATTTCCATATTCGAAATTTTTTTCTACAATTTTACAAAAAAAATTAATAAATAATTTATAGAACGTCACGATAGAACTGTGCATTTGATACCAAATTATAATTGGAACGACTGAAAAATCAGGAAAAATGAAATTCATGAAACTGAAAATTCCTAAATATATTTAAAGAAATTAAAATTCCCAAAATTGTGAAATTGCCGAAATATGAAAATCCCGAAATTCAAGGATTCCGAGGAATAAAATTCGGGGCAGAAAATTGCTGAATTATAAAACATCCAAACTAGAAAATTACTGATTTATTAAATTTCCGAATTTAAACAATTAAAAGCTATTATTTTTTGATAACTATTATTTATTCTTAAAATACGATAATCATATATTTTTATCAAAAAGTTTTTTATTATGCAAAGTTTTTTTTAATTGTAGTTTAAATTTTAAATAACAATATTTGTATACACATTTCATAGAAAAATAATTTTTAAAAAACGTACGCTTCAAACGAAAAAAAAAATTTTCTCCCTAAATTTTCTCTAAACCTAATAAAATCTTTTTAAAAAATTTACGGGATTCAATTCAGCACTGATTTATCTCGAAGTTTCTACTTATTAAAAATTTTAAAATTCAAAATTCGATTTTTGAGAACGATTTTTATCATTTAAAAAAATACTGGGACCATTTACAAAAACAATTTCATCCAGGATTGTATATATTTTTGAATTATTATTTTAAGAACTAACACAAATTTTCAAAAAGTTTAATTATTTTAAAGAAAATTTCTTTACTTAAAATATTTGATTATTTTATTCTTAATAAATGAATAAATATTGATTAAAAACGATTTTATAACATTCGGGACTTTAGAATTTTTATATTTCGACGAATTTACGATTTCAGGAATTTTATAGTGTATGGAATTTTTTTCGGGATTCTTCATTTGTGCTAAATTAAATACCAGAATTGAAAAATTCCCGAATTATTATATTATTATTACATTAAATCAAAATTATATTATAATATAATTTTCATTCTCATAATTTAATTAATTTTATGATTAAAATAAATTTTTAATTGTTTAATTCGGAAATTTTATTATTTCAAAAGTTTTAACATTCGTGAACTTTTCAGTCACGGAAATTTTTTGGATTCTTCAGTCGTCCCAAATAAAATTCCAGTAATAAAAATTTTCCAATGATAAAATTCCTGAATTATAAAATTAAAAACTTTTTTGAAAGTAAAAAAATTAATTGTGTAAAATTAATTTTTAAATTAAATTTAGTTCAGTTAATTTAATTAATTTATTCAAGTTTAAATTAAAATCATATTATAATCCAATTTTAATTCTAGTAATTTAATTAATTTTATTATTGAGAGTAATTCCTGTTTTTTTTAATTTAAGAATTTCATTGTTTGGTAATTTTGAAATTCGAAAATTTTATTATTCGGAAATGTTATTATAATTTGTGCAATGTCGGGAATTTTATTTTTTGAGATTTTTCAGTCTTTCCTTATTATTTAAGATTTTGTGAAAAAATATTTTTTTGGGTTATGTCGTTCTTTTGCATGGAAAACTGGTACTTTAAAATAAAAATCATTAAAATAAAAAAAAAATTGACACCTATAACAATTATCGATTAGATTGAAATATACATTTTTAAACAGTTTTTCAACTAAATAATTTAAAGAATATCAGGACTACACCATGCCTTGAAAACTAAATTATTATTAAATTTTTCTTTAAAACATTGCCTAAAAATCTACCAGATTTTTTTTACAATTTTGGCAATCTTTAAAAAAAATATAATTATTTTAAATGTTTCCCTAAAATTAAATTTTTATAAAGAATCTCATTAATATTTACAGGAGACGCTTTAAATTTTTCCATGAATCTTAAGAAAATTTTCTAATTATTTTAAAACCTTTCAAAATCTTTTAAAAACTTTAAATTTGTATTTTTAAATTTTCAAAAATCCATGTTTTGTTTTAAGTTTTTTGAAATCTTTTTAACGTTAAATTATTGAAATTTTTTTTTTCAAAACTTCTTAATGTTTTTTTAAATGATTTGAATTTTTACTAAAATTGTTGAAAATTCTGCAAAAGTAAAAAATTGCTTTAAAATCTTCCAGATTATTTTTTGACCATTTTGCAAATCTTTTAGATTGTCTAAAAATCTTTTTAAATATAGTCTTAAAATAAATTTTTCAAATTAAAAATTGTAAAAAATTTCCTACAAATCTCAGTCTGATTTCTGTATTCTCTTGAAACCTTTGCAAATTTTTAAAAAGCTTCCAAATTTTTTGCTAGAAATCTCCAAAAATCTACATTTTGTTTTAAATTTGTTGAAATATTTCCAAGTTAAAAATAATTTTGTTATCTTTTTAAAACTTTTAATATCTTGTAAATTTATTTAAATTCTTCTAAAATTTCGTAACATTACAGAATAGAAAAATGTTGCAAAATTCAAAATTTTCAAAATTTAAAATTTTCTTAAATAAACTCTTCACATTTTTTCTTGATGTCTACAAAAATCTACATTTTATTATTGCATTAATTTTTGTTATATGATTTATTTTGTTAGATAATCTACACATTTATTTTGTTATAAAATTATAGTTTGTTGAAATCTTTTTAAGTTGAAAATTATTTTTGTATCTTTTCATAAATTTTAAATATTTCTTGAAATTACTTGATTTTTTAAATTATTTATTGACAAATTTCACTTTAAAATCTGTTATATCCTTTTCCGAAATTTGAGGAAAGCATTTAAAATGTTTTAAAATTTTTTCTTTAAATTCACTTTTTAAAATGAATAATCAATTTAAATTTACCGTGGAATCAAAAAAAAAGTTTATTGTCTCAAAATTTTTCCAAATCCTTAAAAAAGTTTCAAATTTTATTTCGAAATCTTTAAAGACCTACATTTTGTTTAAAAAAATTTTTCAACATTTACAAATAATAAAGTATTTTCAAATATTTTTTAAAACTTCTAAAACTTCGAAAAATATTTTAAAACAATTCAAAATTTTTGTGAAATTTGTTTAAATCTTGCAAAAATTAAAAAATTATCTTAAAATATTTCAGATTTTTTTTCGACATATTTTGAAATCTCCAAAGCTTAAAATTATTTTTTTTTAAATAAAACCTGAATTTTTCAAAATTTTCCCAGAAATCTTATGGCGTTTTACTTATTTCATTAAAAGTTAAAAAATTTTTCCAATTATAGTATAATAGCAAAATGTTAAGAACAGAATCATTTTCCAATATTAAAAAATAATTAAAATTTTCACTTTTATCAGTAATGTTTAGAAACATTCAGAAATAATTTTGATCATAAAAAAAATTCTTTTTCTGTAAATTTTGGTTTATTTAGTTAATAGCGTAAAAAAATCCTAATTTTTAATTATAGATAAATAGATATAATGTCATTTGATTCCTCAAAAACATTTTTAAACATTGAGTCAACTGTACACGGTGACTTTGTGTATCTCTTTGCCTGGGATGATTGATAAGGATTGATCAGAAAAATGGGTCGTCCACTTTTTAAAAAATTTAAAACAACAAAATTTTTTTTTTCAGTTGATATTTCTGGCAGCTTTGATAGCAGTTGCAGTGGCCCAACAGCCAACGAGTCCAATCCCAATTCTAAGGCAGAGCCAAGAAGGCCCAAATCCAGATGGCTCTTATAAATGGAGTTACGAAACCGGAAATGGAATTGCAGCTGAGGAAGAGGGTCACTTAAAAAATGCAGGATCAGAAAATGAAGCAATGGAGGCAACTGGACAATTTTCCTACACAGACCCAGAGGGAAACCAAATCCAATTGACATATATCGCCAACGAAGAAGGTTTCCAACCTAAAGGGGCTCATCTTCCAACCCCACCCCCAATTCCTCCAGAAATCCTCAAGGCTCTTGAATGGAACGCAGCCCATCCGGAAGAAGACAATATTGATGCACCAAAATAAATTTTTTATTAATCAAAAAAATGATGAAAGTCAAAAATGCAGTTTTTCAAAAATCTTTATTGACTCAAAAAAATAGCTTGATGATTTTTTTTCGGTCTGTAGGTTGCGACCCTATGCACAAAAAAGTGATAGACTGCAATTAGGAATAACTTTATTAATTTATTATCATAGCTTATTAATTAATCAATTAATCAATTATTGCTTTTTTTGCAGTCATGTGAGATTTATTATAATTGAAATAGGCATTTATAATGACAATTTTTGTCTTTGTGAAATTCAGATTGAAATCATAGGAAGATCAATTTGAATTTTTTTTAAGGGAAACGAGAAATTTTTTTAAGTTTTTCAAAATTTTAATATTTTGTTATAAATTGATATTTTTTGAACAATTTTTATTTTGAAGATTATTGAAATAATCATTATTGTAATTATACTTTAGTGTAATTATGTGTGCGTACCTCTACAAAATGTATACTCTGTGAAAAAAGAAGGAGGAATTTTAAAGGAAAATGAAAAAAAATTGCGAAAAAAATATGATTAGTATAAATTCTTGGTAATCTCTAATTAAAAAATTCCTCTTTCAATACTCAGTTTAATCATATTGTAATTAAGTTTACATTAATGTATAAAAAATGCTGTAAATAAATTATTATGGATTATATTATCTAGAAATATTTTTGATTTTCATTATTTGTTTTCTAATATTACAAATCATAAAGTAGTTATGAATAATATAAATAATGATTCTTATTACTTATTTTTTATTATCTATTATTTTTTGTATCAACTATTTTTAAAAAAAGTATATTTTTGATTTTAAATGAGATAAAGTGAATTTAAATTGTAAATTTATGTTTAAATTAGTAGTGAATTTAAATTGCCAAAGAGATAAAAAAACTCTACGCTTCCTAAATCTATTTATTATCTTTCACACATCTCCCTCTCTCTTAACACTTCCCAACTCCTCTGCAAGATCTTTTTTCTTTTTCTGCTCATTCTTGCACATCAATCTAAACCCTTTCCTCATTTCTACGTACTCCTCTCTTTTCGCAGTTACCTCTTTCCACTTCTTGTACTTCCTCTTTACCTTCTTTCCCAGCTTTCTACATTCCCTATCCCATCACGGCCTCACCATTCCTTTCTTCTTCTTTCTAAATACTCTCATTTGCACGCCCTGCCTCTTTCCCTCTTCATGAACTTCTTCCTCTTATCCATCCCTAACCCTTGTTATTATTCCCCCACTCGCCTTTTCTTTCTTCATCACTCTGACCCCGTATACCATATAGAAGACCTACCTATACCCCCTTGGCCGCTTTGGCTTTATTCTATCCCACTCCTTTCTCTCTACCTACGTCTCAACTAGTCCCACAACATCAAATTCTTATAGATACCTCCCTCTATCCTAACTTTTCGTACCTTTCCTTTAACGCACCCTATTCTCTGTAGCAGCGCTTCTACGCCCTCCCTTTCTTCCCCGCTCTTTAGCTTTAACTCTCTTATCACAATGTTATTTCTCCTGTCTGCCTCCTCTCTTTTCGCTATTCTCAATTGCATTGCCATTATCCTTTCCCTAAATACTCTCCGTTCTTTATTCTTACGCTCTCTAACTATTTCTTTTATCATATTCTCTATTTTATTCCAAATATCTTTCTGTTCGCCCTTCCTCCTGTCGCCTACTTTCATGTCTAACCTGCCCGCCACCTTCTCAAGCCTTTTTCAGTCCTTTTATTCCAGTACCTAATCTCCTTTTCTATCTGTTCTCATGAACTTTTTTAGCCTTTCTTATCGACACCACCTCTCTTTTCCTCTCTTATCCTTCTACTCTCTTCCTTATCTATCTCATAGTATTATACGTCTTTTAAATCTCTTTTTCCCATTTCTCGACACTGATCTTTGTGTCCTTCCTGATTCCTTTGATCTGCTTTTTAGTCCTCCTTTCGTCCTCCCTTAGTCCTCTAATCTCACCCAATAGTATCCCTAGCACCACCTTTTCCGATTTCTTCTCCATTTTTTGTGAAAGTGACCTACGTTTCCTATTGCTGCTCTTAAAAGTACTTTCTAACACGCTTTTCTCTGGACTCTCTAGACTATCTCACTTCCTCTTCAAGAGATCCTCTTCCTCTCTTGCGCTAGACGTTCTATTCTTCAATTTTTCGCTTCCTTAGCTCCCGCTCTTCCGCTTTTTCCCTCTCCTTGAAGCGCTATTATTCTCTCCGGACCTAGGCTAATTGTTTCCCCTTCCTGGTGCAGTGGAGTATGGATAGAAAGAAAAAGAAGAACTTCGCTACTAACACTGTCAGCACTCTCGCTGACCACCTTCCGCTCTCCCACGTCCCGCTCTTCCGTCGGAAATTGCGATCTCTCCATACAGTAGCTTCTGCCACCAAAAGATGTCTCTAAAAATTGTCACCGCGTACCTCTCCAAATTTTTCCTTTACCTTCTGACCACAAACTTTTCCTGTCTCTTGCCAACCTAACCTCACTTTCCCTATTTAACTGAATTTCACCTCACAACTGCATTGTAAATTAATTTTCATCTCCTCAGTTAACCCCTCACAACCCTACTCACCTCCTCGGCTTCCACTCTTACACTCCACTCACACCTTCCACACCAATTCCGTAAAATCCTCTCATTACCT
>JAUELO010000001.1:3248485-3260385 GCA_032357855.1 Amphibolips quercusostensackenii | reverse complement strand
AATAATATTACTGAATTTAAAAAATTTCGAATAATAAAAATTCCTAAATAATAAAATAATAAAATTTACGAATTAGGACATTGCCAGATAGTTTATGATATTGCTAAATTGGAATTTTCTTGAATAATAAAATTTTTGACAGTTTATCATATAACCAAATTTGAAAATTCCCCAATAATAAAATTCCTGAAGTAAAATTTCTAAATAATACAATTTCTAAATAATAAAATTCCTAAATAATAAAATTCCTTGATAATAAAATTCCCGAATAATAAAATTTCTGAATAATAAAATTTTCAAATAAAAAAATTTCTGAATAATACAATTCCCGAAATTAAAATTCCCGAATTGGAAAATTGCCGAACAGTTCATAATATTACTGAATGGAAAGATTCCCGAATAATAAAATTTCCGACAGTTTATAATATTATCGAATTAGAAAATTCCCCAATAATAAAATTCCCGAACAATAAAATTTCCGAATAATAAAATTCCCAAATAATAAAATTCCCGAATAATAAAATTCCTGAATGGTACAATTTTCGAAAGTAGAATTTTTGAATAATGCGATTCCCGAACAGTTCGTAATATTACTGAATTAGAAAATTCCCGAATAATAAAATTCCTAAATAATACGAGGCGCGATAATACGACGTTCGAGGCGCACGTGTTTTGAAATTTATTTTTGTACACAATTTTTATACAATTATTATTATTTTAAATTTAAAAAATAATTTTTGAAAAACTTTAAACCATAAAAAAATAATTTTATAACAATATTTGATTATTGTATTTTTTAAAAATAAATAGTATTTATTAAAAAACTATTTTTTTATTTTTTTAAATTCGAGAATTTTATAATTCGGTCATTTTTTACTTCAGATATTTTATAATTCAGCAATTTTCTGTCGGCAATTTTATAATCGGAACTTCTTCTATTCGGCATTATTATAAACTGTTCGGGAATTCTATTATTCAGTAATTTTATTTTTCGGTATTTTTCAATGGTCCCTTTATTATACAGGAATATTATTATCAGGGAATTTCACAATGTTCGGAATTCTATTTTTCGGGATTTTTCAGACTTTCCAAATTGTATTTTTTTCTAATGACCTAATTTAACCTGAACTAAAATATTATAGATTTTTATAAATAATCAAGAAAACTCATTTCTAATTATAATTTAACTAACTTATAATTTTAAAAAATTTCTGTTTGCGGATTTTAGAAGTTTGAAGACTGGTATCATTGTTACAAGTTTAGTATTTTAACGAAACGTTCCTTGTGAGATTGTAACGCACTTGACTGATGATGCGACGAATCAACATTCATCCTTATCACCATCGCTCTAACAGAAGGACGTGACGTCATCTAGCATTCAAAACACTATCACCTTCGCCTCTTTCACTCGCGGCAACTACTCACATCAGATTTCTAATTTAAAATCCTAATTTTTTGCTAAACTCCACAGATTATACAATACATACTTTATGTCAGGGGGAATCTGCCTACAGTGGATAATGTAACCTACAGTGGATGATTATTAATTAAAAATACTAATGTTTATGAAATAATTAATCTAATTTCTTTAATATTTAAGACACTACACGTGTTAATAATTTTAAAATTGAAATTAATTGTTTTTCTTTTATTTGCTCTCTTAATTAATGATTATTTACTGTAGGTTACGTGATCCACTGTAGGGAGGGTCCCCTATATAATTCTTATATTCTAGAACATTGATTGATTCACGTCGGATTTTTCGGGAACTTGGATAAATTACATTTTTATTTTTAACACATCTGATTAATATCTTGGGATAAAACTCAAAATTCAACACGCACTCGGACCCTTGAAGTCGGTGAATGTCGGTTAAGAAAATTCACTATAATATACAAAGTGTAGTTCCAGACTTAACAATAAGGTGGTTGAATTTTTTTTTCAAATTTTTATCATATTGTCCCCAAATTTGTTCGGCTCCACAAAAAATGCGTTAAAAAAAATATGTGTGTTTGTCGAAATTTTCTCCCTTTTTCCCTTTTTTCTTTTTCCTTTCCCCTTTCACTTTTTTCTTTCCTATTTCTCCTTTTCCTTTGTTCCCTTGTTACTTTTCCTTTTTCACCTGTTTCCTTCCCCTTTCTTGTTTTGCATTTCCCCTTTCCTCCATTTCCCCTTTCCCATTTTACATTTTCCCCTTCCTTCTTTCCTTATTTTTTATTTCCCTTTTCCCCTTTCCCATTTCCACTTTTCCTTTTTTCCCTTTTCCCTTTTCACGTTTCCTTTTTCGACTGTTCCCGTTTTTTTTCTTTGTTCCCTTTTGTAAATTTCCCTTTTCCCCTTCACCTTTTACGCATTCTCCATTTCCCCTTTCCCATTTTTCCCTTTCCCTCTTCCCTTTTCATGTTTCCTTTTTCGACTCTTCCCGTTTTCCTGTTCCCTTTTGCCAATTCCCCTTTCCTTTTCCCTTTTTCCTATTCTCCTTTTCCCCTTTCCCCTGTCACATTTCCACACACTGTTTTTTGTTTCCAACTTATCCATGTTATCGCGATTTCGCTTTACTTGTACAGCAGACAGTTTTATCAAAAAATGTGTAGAACAAAAAAACAGTGCGTGGAAAATGGAAAGCGGAATGGTAAAAAGGGAAAAAGTGAAAAGGGGACAGGGGAAAAAGGGAATGGGGAAAAGGGGAAAAGAGGAAAAAGGGAAAGTAAAAAAGTAAAGTGACAAGAGAAAAGGGGAAAAGGAAAAAAGGAGGAAAGGGGAAAGGAGAAATAGCATAGGTTAAAGCAGAAGGGAAAAGGGTAAAAGTGAAAAGGTGCTAGGGGGAAATAGCAAAGGGTAAAGAAAAAATTAAAAGAGGGGAATAGGGAAGGGTACAGGGGGAAGAGGAAGGGGCGAGAGGAAAAGGAAGAAGGAGGAAAGGAAGAAAGAGAAATGGGAAAGGTTGAAGCAGAAGGGGAATGGAGAAAAGTGAGAAGAGAAAAGTGAAAAGGGGACATGGGAAAAAGCAGAGGGGAAACGGAATGGGAAAAGGAGAGAAGGAAAGAGGAAAATAGTAAAGGGGAGAGGGGAAATTGGAAAGTAGGAATCGGAAAGGGAAAGGAATTCAAAAGGGGAAAAGTAAAAAGGGGACAGGGGAAAATGGCAAAGGGGAAAAGAAAAAGAGAAAGGCGAAATTGAAAAGGAGATTGGGGAAGAGCAAAGGGGAAAACGAAAAGGGGCGAGAGGGAAAGGAAAAACGGGAAGGGGGAAGGAGAAAAGGAAAAGGTTGAAGCAGAAGGGGGAAGGAGAAAAGGGAAAAGTAAAAAGGGGTCACGGGAAAATGGCAACGGGGAAATGAAAAAGAAAAGGGGAAATTGGAAAGGGAAGAGGAGAAAAGAAAGGGGAAAGAGGAAAAGGGAAAGGGAAAGGAGCAAGAGGAAAAGGGAAAAGGAGGAAAGGGAAAAGGGAGAAAGTAAAAAATGGGAAAGAGGAAAGGGGGTATTTGACAAGGCAAAAATCAAAATGGGACAGAGGAAAATGGCAGAGAAGAAAGGAAAAGGGAAAGGCGAAATTGGAAAGGAGGAATGAGGAAGGGGAAAGGGTCAAGATAAAAAAAAAGGGATGAATAAAAGGAGAAATGGGAAAGGTTTAAGAAGAAGGGAAAAGGTAAAAAGTGAAAAGGGGTCACGGGAAAATGGCAAAGGGGAAATAAAAAGGGAAAGGGGAAATCGGAAAGTGAAAAGAGGAAAGGGGAAAGAGGAAAGAGGGAAAGGGAAAGGAGCAAGAGGAAAAAGGAAAAGGATAAAAGGGAAAAGGGAAAAGGGAGAAAGTAAAAATGGGAGAGGTTAAAGCAGGGGTGAAAGGATCAAAGGGAAAAGGAGACGTGGAAAGAGGAAAAGAGGAAAGGGGAAATTTGACAGGGGAAAAGTGAAAATGGGACAGGGAAAAATGGCAGAGGGGGAAGAAAAAGGGAAAGGCGAAATGGAAAGAAGGAATGGGGAAGGGAAAAAGGTCAAGAGGAAAAGAAAAATGGGGAAGGATGAAAAGAGAAATGGGAAAGGTTCAAGCAGGAAGAAAAGGTGAAAAGTAAAAAGGAAAAAATAAAAAGGGGAAATTGGAAAGGGGGAAGAGGAAAGGAAAGGAGGGAAATGGAAAGGCGCAAGAGGAAAAGGAAAGGGGAAAAGGGAAAATGAGAATGGGAAAGATTAAAGCAGAATAGGAAAGGAGAAAAGGGAAAAGGGAAAAGGAGAAGGCAAAAGAGGAAAAGAGGAAAGAGGCAATTGGACATTTCGACACACGCACACATTTTACAAAAAGAAAAATTCCGCTGAACCCCCGCGTGTAAAACATATTGATGTCAAAATTGATATTTAGAAGTGCCGCAAACCCCATGAAGTTTAATACGTATTTTCCATGAAAAAAGAAACGGTTTTCTAAATTTTTATTCAGAATCGTCAATATTAGCAGTTTTTCAAATTTTCCACGCTTTGTCCACTTTTTGTCCACTTTCCAATTCGAGCGAGATTGTAATTTATTTAGGTCAGCAACCATAATTGTTTAAATAATTTATTGTTATTTTAATAATATTCTGTTCGAATAATGTAAAAATTTTGCGGTTTGTCTGAAATATTCAACATTTTGTCTACTTTTCACTTAAAGAGAGGTACTTATTATTGAAATTGAACAAAATTATTTGTTTAAACAAATTACTATCATTTTCAACTATATTTTCTTTGAATAATGTTAAAAAAATGTGTTTTTTCTGAAATTTTACACTTTTCACTTGGAGTAAGTCAATAATTGTTGAAATTTAATTAACATAATTGTTTAAACAAATTATTGTTATTTATGTTAATATTCTCTTTAGACGATGCTAGAAAGTTGCGATTTTTTTCTAAAATATTCAACTTTTTGTCCAGTTTTGATTCAAAGCGGGAAAATAATGAATGTGATTTAACAAACGTGTTTGTTTAAACAATTTATTGTTATTTTCAATAATATTCTCTTTGAATAATGCTAGAATGTTGCCATTCTGTCTGAAATATTTAACTTGTTGTCTACTTTTTAATTCGAGTGAGGTAATAATAATGTAATTTTTAACAAAGAATTGTTTGAACAAATCATTACTTTTAATAATATTCTCTTTGAATGAGGCTAGAAAGTTGCGGTTTTTTCCAAAATTTTCCAACTTTTTTCACTTTTTGTCCGCTTTTTAATTCTAGTGAGATAATAATTTATTTAAGTTAGCAAACATAATTGTTTAAACAATTTATTATTATTTTTTATAATATTCTGTTTAAATAATGCTAGAATGTTGCGGTTTTCTGAAATATTCAACTTTTTGTTTACTTTTTACTTCGAGTTAGGTACTAATTATTAGAATTTAACCAAATTATTTGTATAAACAAATTATTATTACTATTTTAAAGAATATTTTCTTTGAATAATGCTAGAAAGTTGTGGTTTTTTTCTTACATATTAAACTTTTTGATCACTTTTAACTTGGAGCGACCTAATAATTGATGAAATTTAACAAACCTAATAGTTTAAACAATTTTATAATGTTTATAACTATCTTCTCTTAGAGTAATCTTAGAAAGTTGCGATTTTTTCTGAAATATTCAACTTTTCGTGAACGTTTTACTTAAAGCGTGGTGATAATTAATAAAGTTTAACAGAAATACTTGTTTAAACAATTTATTATTATTTTTTATGATTATTCTTATTGATTAATGCTAGAAAGTTGTAATTTTTTCTGAAATATTCAACTTTTTCTACTTTGAATTTAGAGTGAAATAATAATTAATACAATTTAACAAACATAATTGTGTCAGCAAATGATGATTATTTATAACTTTCCTGTCTCATAGTTATGCTAGATAGTTGCCTGTTTTTCTGAAATTATTTCATTTTTGTCCACTTCTAACCTAAAGAAAGAAAATAATTAAAGAAATTCAACAAACATGTTTGTTTAAACAATTTATTATTATTTTTAATAATATTCTTTCTGAATAATGCTAGAATGTTGCGGTTTTTCTGAAATATTTAACTTTTTCTCCACCTTCTACTTCAAGTGAAGTACTTATTATTGAAATCTAACAAAATTATTTGTATAAACAAATTATTATTTCAAACAATCTTTTCTTTAAATTATGCTAGAAAGTTGTCGTTTTTTCTGAAATATAACACTTTTTTGTTACTTTTCGCTTGGAGCGAGTTAATGATTGATAAAATTTAACAAAAATAATTGTTTAAACAATTTTTTGTGTTTATAACTATCTTCTCTGCTAATAATTCTAGAAAATTGTAGGTTTTTTTGAAATATTAAACTTGATGTTGACTTCACACTTGGAGCAAGGTAATAGTTAATGCATTTTACAAAAACATTTGCTTAAACAAATTATTGTTATTTTTAATAATATTATTTTTGAATAATGGTTGAAAGTTGCGGGTTTTTCTGAAATTTTTATTTTTTTTTTACTTCTAAGTTAGGAAAAAATAATAAATATTTATATTAATTTGAACAAAAGTACCTTCAGTAACTACTTTAGGAAAAATTTACACTTAATATAAACGATACAGAAAATTTAAAGAATATTTCTTAGATCTGTTTGATTTTTAAAAATATATTTACACAAAGTAAAGGGATTGCTTAAAAAAATTTTCTTTATGATGTTTATTTATTATTTTATTATAACTAAAAAGCTAAAAAAAGTTAGAAATATCATAAAAAAACTTAACTTTTTAGCAATTATATAAAAAAAAGATAGTTATAAACAATAATAATTTCTTTAAACAATTATTTTTGTCAATTTTTATTTAATATTACCCCACTCTGATTAAAAAATTGACAAAAAATGAAAATAAAAAAAAGGTAACTTTCTAGCATTCTTCTAGAAGGATATTGTTATAAATAATAACAAATGGTGTGAAAAATTTTTTTTATATGAATTGGCTATTGCTTCGCTATAATTGAAAAGTTGAAAATAAGTTTAAAAATTCGGAAAAATCCGCCACTTCCTAACTCTATTTCAAGAAAAAATTGATATAAACAATAACAAATTGTTAACAAAATTTATTTAAACATATAATTATCAATATAAGCTTATAGTCTGTGTTTTAAAAAAATTTCCCTTTTTCCATATTAAAAAAAAATCGCTTTGAAGCCTCTAATTGTTTCAATAAGTTGTTATAATTCTTGAAATCATGTTATTTATAACCTTTAAGCCATTTTTTTAATAATTGTATTTTTCATGGTTACATTAAAAAAAATATTAACAAGACACTGACCCAGTGTTCTCGATGTGTTAATTTGATAAGGTTATCTGATAAAAACTATAATAAGTTGATACGGTCACAATAGAGTTAGAGCACGTACTATGATTTAAAAATAATTATCAGAATATTGTACATATATCTTATCACTTGGTATTGACCGAGAAATTCTATTTTAATATTTCTACATAAAAAAGAAAATATGAGTCAATGTTTACCTTCTCTGTCTTTCTAGAAAAATAGAAAATATTTTCCTATCACGCAAAAACGCTCATTCAATTTTTTTCATTTTTTAATTATAAAAAAAATTAATTAATGATTTTTTTCAGGCGTATTTTTAGTACCTTATTTTATAATACTCATAGTATGTGGAGTGCCATTGCTTTACATGGAGCTCGCCATAGGCCAATTTACTCGTCGTGGACCAATTGGTGCTCTTGGGCAAATTTGCCCTCTACTGAAAGGTACAATTTTTATAAATAACGATAAAAATTCGTTTATAATTTTTAAAAAAATGATCAAGAATCGGATGAGAGCCACTGCGACGTTGGCTGACCAGCGCAGCTCGGATCTCATGTGCGGAGAACCCCGGTTAGACCAGCGCGTTAAGCGTGCGCGCGCACGCTGGGCACGCGCGTTGCTTTGTATCCCCCTGCCTGGCCGTCGATTCTCCGAATTTGTTTACTAGTTTCGCAATGGCTCTCATTCACTTCCTCGTAATTTTTCTCCATCGGACCATCGGTCAAAAAATACATTGAACCAAATAGTTGAATTTTCAATCAAGGAGATTAATTTTCTACTAAATAAAAGACGAATTCTCAATAAAATAAATTAACTTTTAACCAAATAGTGGAATTCTCAACCAAAAACATTAATTTTATAAGAAAAAAGACAAATTTTCAACAAATTACATACATTTCTAACCAAATAATTAAAATTTTCCAAAAAAGAAAAAATCAATTTTTAAACAGAAATAAAGTAAATTTTTAATACAGAAATTAATTTAAAAAAAGGCGAATTTTCATTACTAAATCGTTAAATTTTCCATCCGAAAAGAAGAGCTTTCTACAAAACAGTTGAACTTTGAACCCAAAAACATGAATTTTCAACAAAAAAGTTAATTTTCTACAAAAACATTTTTAATAAGAGTGAGGTAATAGTTTATTAATGCTAACAACAATAATTATTTAAACAATTTATTATTATTGTTAATAATATCCTCTTTACTTAATGGTAGAAAGTTGCGGTTTTTTTTTGAAATTATTAGCTATTTGTTTATTGCGCTCTTGAATTGACTTAATAATTAATTAAGTTTTGCAAAAATAATTGTTTTAACAAATTATTATTTATTATTACTATCTTAATTTATATTAATGACAAAAAGCTGCGTTTTTTTTTAATTTTCATTTTTTTCACCACTTGTCACTTAGCGAGATAATAATTAATGCAAATTCACAAAAATAGTTGTTTTAAAAATTTATCATTGCTTATAACTATCTTTTCTTAGATAAGTGCTAGAAAGTTGCGGTTTTTTCTGAAATGCTTAACTTTGAATTACCTTTTTAGTTATGAACAAATAGTAAATAAACATTAAATAGAATCATATTTTATAAAATCACTTTCTTTTTTGTAAATATATTTTTTAACAGGTATTTAAAATATTCTTTACATTTTCTACATGGATCATATTCAATATAAATTTTCTTTGAAGTATTTACTGATAGCCTTTTCGTTTAAAATAATATTAATATTCAATACTTGTTCCTAACATGAATTAATTATTAACTCACTAACTAAAAATTTAAGGAAAAGTTAAAAAATTCTGAAAAACCGCAAGTTTCTAGCAATTGTCTAAGATAATATTATTTAAAATAATAATAGAATGTTTAAATAATTTTGGTTACTTTGATTAATTATTTACCTTACTATAATTAAAAATTCAAAAAAAAGTTGAAAGTTTTTGAAAAAGCTGCAATTTCGTAGCATTATTCGTAGAATAATATTTGAAAAGTAATATTTTAATCGTGTTTTGTGAGTTAATTGTAAAAAGAATTGTTGAGCCTTAACTCGATTCGCCTAATATTGACGATTTTAAATCAAATTAAATTATTAATTTTCTTTATTATTATCAAAAATTGCACTCAAGGGTGCTGAAAAAGGACTCCAGTTCTTCTTGAAGGTCGACTGGTTTTGACTCAAAGACGCTAAGGTATCCTTTTCTATTATAGCGAGAGCGATCTACTTTGCTGACTGGCGATCATAAGGAAATCTACTTAACCGACTGAAGATAAGGTGACAATCTGTTTCGATGGTGGTCGTTAATAAAGATTGTCATTCTTGTCAAATAACTGTAGGCTATCTGTGGTTTTTGTTATTTATGTATCTTATTGAAAATTCGTCTTTTTTGTAGGAAGGGAGCTTTTTGATAATAATTAATTTTTTTAAATAAAAATTCCATTTTAAGTTTAAACAATTTTCCTTTTTTATTTAAAAATTGAGCTATTCAGTTGAGGATTCAACTATTTTGCTCAAAATTCCCCTTTTTTCGTTCAATTCAAATGGTTAAAAATTTGTTTTGTTTGTAGAAAAATAATCTTTTATGGTAGAAAACCCATCTTTCTTGATTAAAAATAAACTTTTTGTTGAAAATTCTACCGTCTTTTGAAAAATTCATCTTTTTGTCTTGAAAAATCAACTATTTTGGTTTGAATAACAATTAATTTGTTGTTGAAAATTCATTTCTTTTCGCAAAAAATCTTTTTTAGTTGTAAATTCAACTATTTTATTTAAAATCCCTTTATTTACCCTGTTTAAAAAAAAATGTTGGTCTACGTTACTTTTCTATGGGGGTTCGAGTCCCCACTAAAATCAAAACAATCTGTCACAATCTTCAGAATTCTACTTTATTCAGTTTCGAAATTTAGTACGGACTCAAACCCACAATGTCGGTGAATGTCGGTAACAGGAATCTTCACTCACTTTAAGTAATGGAGCGTGCCAAAATGAAAATACCCGTCTATTTCTGGGAGAGCTAACAAGTGCAAGACCAATAATTTGAATAAAATGTCTTTTTCAGGAGCTGGTTTGTCTTCTGTGGTGATATCGTTCCTGATGTCGACCTACCACAACGTGATAATAGCGTACGCAATATATTATTTCTTTACGGCGTTCAAAGCCGATCAACCGTGGTCTGACTGCGATAATTTGTGGAATACTGAGTTTTGCTGGTCAGCTGCCGTCCACTCCATAGGCAATCGAACTGCCCCCAGCACGTCGAGAACACCCTCCGAGGAGTTTTTCGAGTAAATGTCAAACCAAACCAAAAAAAAAACAAAGCTAGCAAGAAAAAAATAATAGAAAAAGTAACAAAGATTCAAAAACAAAGTAAAAAGAAAAAATTCAATGTAGCTTTGAGATCCCCCTTTGGGACGTTAAGCGAGTAACCGAGACCTTCGTACTTTAGCAAGAAAGTGCTGCAAATAAGCGAGGGGATCGAGCACCCTGGGATCCTCAGATGGGAACTTGCAGCTTGCCTGGTGACTGCCTGGGTCATGGTTTACTTTTCGATTTGGAAGTCAATCAAATCCTCGGCTCGCGTCAGGTACCTCACTGCAACCCTTCCCTTCCTTCTGATCGTCGTCGTCCTCTTCAGGGCGATTACACTCGAGGGAGCCGAAAAAGGACTTCAGTTCTTCTTCAGGGTCGACTGGTATCGACTCAAAGACGCTAAGGTATCCATTTTTATTATAGCGAGGACGATTTATTTTGCCGACTGGTGGTTATAAAAAAATCTACTTTACCGACTGAAGATAAGGTGACAATATGTTTTACTAGTCGTCGGTAATGTAGATTTTTATTATTGACAAATAACTGTGGGATATCTGTGCCTTTTAAATACACTTTTAAATTTAGCTTAAATCCGAAACACTTAAGGTGCGTAACTGGGATCTAATGTAGATTTAATTTGTACATGTGAACTACAAATTACAAGTGTAATTTGGGAAGATTTGGATTATTTTCAGGTTTGGGTGCATGCAGCCGCTCAAATTTTTAATTCGGTTGGCATTGCATTTGGGTCTATGATATGCTTCGCCAGTTACAACAAATTTCACAATAATATTTTGGTGGACACTTTGGCAGTTTCTTTAATTAATGCATTTAGTAGCCTGCTGGTTGGAATTTTCACATTTGCGACAATTGGAAATATTGCTTTCGAACAGAATACTTCTGTCCAGGCAGTTTTGACTGATGGTAAACCATATAAATTGTTTAATTATTAATATAATTTCCAAATTTAGAGCATGCGACACTTATCCGATTACTACTTTACCGACGTTTTTTTGGTACATACAAATTCGACACTAGTATGTCGGTAAAGTAGGAATCGGACAAGTGTCACGTGCACTTAAGGCCATGTCAGACTTCCCGATTCCTACCTGACCGGCATTTCTTGCAAAAATTTTGTCTACACGAAATAAGATATCAAGCTGAAATTTGAGAAATGAAACGAATTACGTAAGTTGTTTTTTAAAATGTCTGTAAGGTAGGTATCGAGTAGGTTTAACATTGCCCTCGTTATTATATTTCTAAACAAACTTTTTTTGTAGTAAAAATTCTTTGACAATCTAAGTTCCTAAATTTTT
>JAUELO010000001.1:3222060-3237102 GCA_032357855.1 Amphibolips quercusostensackenii | reverse complement strand
AAATTTTAAAAAGCAATTTAAATTTGTGAGAATGAGCACATAATGTTAAATTAGCACAAAAATATTTTTGTATATATTTTTATAGAATGAAGATTTTGAATTTTTGCTGAAACCATATTTAAATATAAACGACACAAGTTTTTGTAATTTAAATTTTAAACTTGCATTTAAATGAGGAGGTGAAAAAATCAAATTTATCGTAGTGAGAAGACGTTCAACGTAAGAAAACTACTTAGAAATTACATCATCTAATGTTATAATATATTTGTTAATAAAAAATTCACAGTATTTTTATTTTCCTTTTATTGCATTAAATATAAATCCTTTTTTTCTTTTCCTTTTATTCATACACTTGCCTCCCGATCTAAGACCGGTTTCGACATGGCTTTTTTTGGCCTTGATCTTAAATCGGGAGAATCCAGAGGTAAACAGGCAGGGCCGCATGAACCATTTCTGTTGTATTTGAACGCATGACGCAACCCGATGCAACTAACGCGCTAAGAGTGCGGCCCTCGAGCTGTTTGTTATTCATCTTTTAAGTCAAAAATTCAACTGTTTTGTTGAGCATTCGTCCATTAAGACAAAAATTCTTCCCTTGAGATTAAAAATTTTTTGTTGTACCTAGAAAAGTTACATTTTTTTTTTACTGAAAAACCTGGAAAAGTGCCAGATTTTTTTTTTTTTTTTTAAGACATACTAGACACCCTAAATTGATATTAAATTTAATTTACAAAATGAGATTTATTTTTTGAAGATAAAATAACCACACTTATACCACAAATAGAATATATAATAATAAAATTTATCAATAACAATTATAACTTAATATAATCTTTTGAAATATTAATTTTTATAATTGTAAAATTATTAAATTAATTTTTATAAAATCCATTCAAAAATACACTTCCAAAAAATTTTATCTTGAAATAAAAAGACACAAATCTTTGCATGTATAGATTTTTCACAAAAATGGAATATTTTAATATTTTTTTATTTAGACGTAAAATTCGGTTTTGGCTGCAATGTCCAGTTGAATTGCTTCATTCTTATACATCTCCAATGTCTGAAACAAATTTGAGTTTTTTCAGTTAGATATTTATATTAAAAACGCTCAATTGAGAGAGAAATTTATTATTATTATTTTTTTTTAATAATATCTTAAAACGTACAGCCTCGATATTTTTATCCAAATCAGCGACAGATTTGTCCTGGGCGACTTTTAATTTTTCCTTATCTCGACTCTGTTTTATCGTAACGTTTTTTCTTTCGTCCATAAATTTTTTGGTGTTTGCTTGCTGTTTTTCTCTTAGCCTTCTGTCCTTTTCTCCCTTTGATTTCAGAGTCTTATCGTTCATTACTTCCTTAGAAGTTTCGACGGATGTTTTTGCCTGATTAGAATTCATCTCCTTAAGATCCCTGGGAAATTGGTTAATCAAATCAAGAATTTGTTTAATTATATACAAAAATTATTTAGATTAATATATTTTTTCCTACGTGACGACTGAGGAATCCCGGAAAATAAAACTCGCGACACTGTACAATTCCCAAATTGGAAAATACCCGAATTGTAAAATTACTGCATATTATAACTCCCAAGTAATAAAATTCCTAATTAGAAAATTTCTGGATAATCAAATTTTTTTAATTAAACAATTCCCGAAAAATATTTATGAACAGACTACAATATTACTGAAATTAAAATTCCTTTAATATTATAAACCCAGAATAATAAAATTCCTAATTGAAACATTCTTGAATGATGAAATTCCTAAATTAAAAAATTCCTTAATTATAAAATTCCTAATAAAAATATTCCCGAACAGCTTATGATATAACCGAATGGGGAAATTTCGGAATATCATAATTCCCAAATCATAAAATTCTTAATTATAAAATTCCCAAATAATAATATTTCCGAACAGCTTATAATATCACTAAACTAGAAAATTTCTGAATATTATAATTCCCGAATTATAAGATTCCCGGAATGGGAAATTGAAAAATAATGAGATTCCTTAATTATAGATTTCCTAAATAATAATAACATTTCCGAACAGCTTATAATATTACCAAACTGGAAAATTCCTTAGTCATAAAATTCCTGCATAATAAAAAGCCCCAATTTGAAAATTTCTAAATAATAAAATTCCTTAATTATAGGTTTTTCCGAATAATAATATTCCCGAACAGCTTATAATAATATAGAATTGGAAAATTTCCTAATATTATAATTTCCGAATAAAAAAATTTCCAAATAATGAAATTCGCTAACTGGAAAATTTCTGAATAATAAAATTCCATAATTATAAATTTCCTTAATAAAAATATTCCTAAACAGCTAATAATATTAACGAATTGTAAAATTACTGAATATTATAACTCCCGAATGATAAAATTCCTAATTAGAAAATTTCTGGATAATCAAATTTTTTAATTAAACAATTCCCGAAAAATAATATTTATGAACAGCTTATAATATTACCAAAATTGAAATTTCCCAAATATTATAAACCCCGAATAATCAAATTCCTAATTTAAACATTCCTGAATGATGAAATTCCATAATTGAAAAATTCCTTAATTATAGAATTCTCAAATAATAATATTTGCAAACAGCTTATAATATTATCGAATCAAAAAATTCTTAATTATGAAATTTCCAGATAATAATATTACCGAACAGCTTATAATATCACCAAACTAAAAAATTCCTGAATATTATAATTCCCGAATGATAAGATTCCCTAAATGGGAAATTCAAAAATAATGAAATCCCTTTATTATAAATTTCCTGAATAATAACATTTCCGAACAGCTTATAATATTAACAAACTGAGAAATTCCTTAATTATAAAATTCATGCATAATAAAATTCCCTAATTGGAAAATTTCTGAATGATAAAATTCCTTAATTATAGGTTTCCCGAATAAACATATTTCCGAACAGCTTATAATAATATAGAATTGAGAAATTTCCAAATATTATAATTCCCGAATAATAAAATTTCCAAATAATGAAATTCGCTAACAGGAAAATTTCTGAATAATAAAATTCCATAATTATAAAATTCCTTAATAAAAATATTCCTAAACAGCTAATAATATTACCGAATCGTAAATTTACTGAATATTATAACTCCCGAATGATAAAATTCCTAATTAGAAAATTTCTGGATAATCAAATTTTTTAATTAAACAATGCCCGAAAAATATTCATGAACAGATTATAATATTACCGAAATTGAAATTTCCTGAATATTATAATCCCGAAATGACGAAATTCCTAATTGAAACATTCCTAAATGTTGAAATTCCCTAATTGAAAAATTCCTTAATTATAGAATTCTCAAATAATAATATTCGCGAACAGCTTATAATAATATGGAATCGGAAAATTCCCGACTTGTGAAATTCCCAAATATTAAAATTCCGAAATGATAAAATTCCTCAATAATAAAATTCCCCAATTATAAAATTCCTAATAAAAATATTCCCGAACAGCTTATAATATTACCGAATTGGGAAATTCCCTAATATCATAATTCCCAAATCATAAAATTCTTAATTATGAAATTTCCAAATAATAATATTTCCAAGCAGCTTCTAATATCACCAAACTGGAAAAGGCCTTAATTTTATAATTCCCGAATAATAAAATACCCTAAATGGAAAATTCCAAAATAACGAGGTTCCTTAATTATAGAATATCTGAATAATAATATTCCGGAACAGCTTATAATATTACCGAACTGGAAAATTCCTTAATTATACAATTTTTGCATAATAAAATTCCCTAACTGGAAAATTTCTGGATAACAAAATTCCTTAATTATAGGTTTCCCGAATAAAAGTATTCCTAAACAGCTTATAATATTATTGAATTAAAAAATTTCCAAGTATTATAATTTCCAAATAATAAAATTTTTAAATAATGAAATTCGCTAACTGGAAAATTTCTGAATAATAAAATTTCAGAATTATAAAATTCCTTAATAATAATATTTCCAAGCAGCTGATAATATTACCGAATTGGAAAATTCCCAAATAATAAATTTTCTGAATTGAAAATTCCTAAAAAATAAAATCCCTTAATTGTGGAATTCCCGAATAATAATATTCTCGAATAGGTTATAACAATTATATTCCCGAATTATAAAATCGAACAGCTTATATTACCGAATTGAAAATTTCCAATGTATTATAATTCCCTAATAATGAAATGTCCTAATTGTCACATTCTTGAATAATAAAATTCCTAAGTTATGAAATTCCAGAATAGCAATATTCCTGAACAGCTTATAATATTACGGAATTGGAAAATTCCCAAATATTATACTTCCCAAATAATACAATTTACGAATAATAATATTACCGAATTGAAAAATAATTCCAGAATATTATAACTTCTGAATAATAAAATTTCTAATTAAAACATTCCCTAAATAATGAAATTCTCTAATTGAAAAATTTCCGAATAATAAAATTCCTTAATTATAGAATTCCCAAATAATAATATTCGCGAACAGCTTATAATATTATGGAATTGGAAAATTCCCGAATTGTTAAATTTTCAAATATTATAATTCCCGAATAATTTAAATTCCCTAGCTGCAAAATTCCTCCAATAATAAAATTTCTCAATTATGAAATTCCTAATAAAAATATTCCCGAACAGCTTATAATATTACCGCATTAGGAAATTCTTGAATACCATAATTCCTAAATTATAAAATTCTTAATTGAAAAATTCCTTAATTATCAAATTTCCAAATAATAATATTCTTGAACAGCTTATAATATCACCAAACTGAAAAATTCCTGAATATTATCATTCCCGAAAAATAAAATTCCCTAAATGTGAAATTTAAAAATAACGAAATTTCTTAATTATAGAATATCTGAATAATATTCAGGAACAGCTTATAATATTACTGAACTGAAAAATTCCTTAATTATACAATTTTCGCATAATGGAATTCTCTAATTGGAAAATTTCTCAATAATAAAATTCCTTAATTATAGGTTTCCCGAATAATTATATTCCCGAACAGCTTATAATACTATGGAATTGAAAAATTCCCAAATATTATAATTCCCGAATAATTAAATTAATTAACTGGAAAATTCCTGAATAATTAAATTCCATAATTATAAAATTCCTTGATACAAATATTCTCAAACAGCTGATAATATTACCAAATTAGAAAATTTCCGAATGATAAATTTCCTGAAGTGAAAAATTCCTAAAAAATAAAATTCCTTAATCATAGAATTCCTGAATAATAATATTCTCCAACAGCTTATAACAATTATATTCCCGAATTAGAAAATCAAGCAGCTTATATTATCGAGTCGTAAAATTCTGATGTATTATAATTTCCTAATAATAAAATTTCCTTATTAACACATTCTTGAATAATAAAATTCCTTAATTATAAAATTTCAGAATAACAATATTCCTAAACAGCTTATAATATTACTGAATTAAAAAATTCCCGAATTGGAGAATTCTCAAATATTATAATTCTCAAATATTACAATTTACGAATTATAATATTACCAAATTGAAAAATTCCCGAATAATAATATTACCGAACAGCTTATAATATTATGGAATTGGAAAATTTCCAAATATTAACATTCCTACATAATAAAATTTCTAAATAAAAAAATTCCCCAATTGGAAAATGCCGACAATAGGAAAATTCCCTAATTGAAAAATTGCTTACTTATAAAATTCCCGAAAATAAAATTCGCTAATTGGGAAATTCCTTAATAATGAAACTCCTCAATCGCAGAATTCTGGAATAATATTCCTGAACAGCTTATAGTATTACTGAATTGGAAAATTCCTCAATTATAAAATTCACGAATAATAAAATTCCTAAATAATAACATTCCTTAAGTATGCAATTCCTAAAGAATAATATTCCCGAACAGCTTATAATATTGCCAAATTGAAAAATTCCCGAATTGAAAAATTCCTAAATATTATAATTCCCGAATAATAAAATTTCCTGATTGGGAAATTACGCAATAATAAAATTCCTTAATTATAAAATTTCCTGAAAATAATATTTCTAAACATAATATTATATTAATAATAATATATATTTTAATATTACGAAATTGGAAAATTTCCTAATTTTATAATTTCTGAATAATCCCTAATTATGAAATTCCCGAAAAATAATATGCCTGAACAGCTTATAATATTACGAAATTGGAAAATTTTTTAATTGAAGAATTCCTTGATATTATAATTCCTGAATTATAAAATTCCCTAATTTGAAAATTCCAGAATAATAAAATTGGTTAATTATGGAATTCCTGCATAATAATATTCCCGAACAGCTTATAATATTAATGAATTGAGAAATTCCCAAATTGGAAAATTACTTAATTATAAAATTCATGAAAATAAAATTCCCCAATTGGAAAATTCCCGAATTGTGAAATTCCCAAATATTATAATTCCCGAATAATAAAATTCCCTTTTTGCAAAATTTTCTTAATTATAAAATTTTTTAATCATAAAATTCTTAATCAAAATTTTCCCTAACAGCTTATGATATTACCGAATTGGAAAAATTTCCAAATATCATAATTACCAAATCATAAAATTCTTAATTGAAAAATTCCTTAATTCCCAAATAAAAATATTCCCAAACAGCGTATAATATCACCAAACTAAGAAATTCCTGAATATTATAATTCCCGAATAATAAAATTCCCAAAATGGGAAATTCAAAAATAATTAGATTCCTTAATTATAGAATATCTGAATAATAATAATAATAATAATAATATTCCGGAACAGCTTATGATATTAACAAACTGAAAAATTCCATAATTATAAAATTTTCGCATAATAAAATTCCCTGATTGGAAAATTTTTGTGAATTAAAAAATTCCTTAATTATAGGTTTCCCGAATAATAATATTCCCGAACAGCTTATAATGCTATAGAATTGGAAAATTCCCAAATATTATAATACCCGAATAATAAAGTTTCCGAATAATGAAATTTGTTAACTAGAAAATTCCTGAATGATAAACCTCCATAAATATAAAATTCCTTAATAATAATATTCAGAAACAGCTGTTGATATTACTGAATTAGAATATTCCCGAGTAATGAATTTCCTGAATTGAAAAATTCCTATGTAATAAAATTCCTAAATTATAGAATTCCCGAATAATAATATTATCGAATAGCTAATAACAATTATATTATCAAACTAGAAAATCGAACAGCTTATATTATCGAATCGGAAAATTTAAATTAATTATAATTCCCAAATAATAAAATGTCCTAATTGTCACATTTTTAAATAATAAAGTTCCTGAATTATAAAATTCCAGAATAACAATAATCCTAAATTAGAAAATTCCCGAATTGGAGAATTCCAAAATATTATTATTCCCGAATAATATAATTTACGAATAAAATTATTATCGAATTGAAAAATAATTCCTCAATATTATAATGCCAGAATAATAACATTTTTTCTTTGGAAAATTCCTGAAAAATAAAATTTCTTTATTATAAAATTCCCAAATAATAATATTATTGAACAGCTTATAATATTATGAAATTGGAAAATTTTCAAATATTATCTTTCCTGAATAATAAAATTTCTGAATAAAAAAATTCCCCAATTGTAAAATTCAGGAATAATAAAATTCCTTAATTATAAAATTTCTTCATAATAATATTCCCGGATGAAAAAAATTCCTTGAGTAGGAAACTCCTTAGTTATAAAATTTTCTAAAATAAAATTCCCTAATTAAAAAATTCCTGAATAATAAAATTCCTTAATCATAGAATTGTCGAATAATATTCCCGAACAGCGTATAATAGTACTAAATTAAAAAATTCCCGAACTGGAAAATTAAAAAATATTATAATTCCAGAATAATAAAATTCTCTGAATAGAAAATTCCGCAATAAAAACATTCCTTAATTATAAAATTCTCTGAAAATTATATTTCTGAACAGCTTATTAATATCACAAAATTAAAAAATTCCTGAATATTATGATTCTCGAATGATAAAATTACCTAATTTGAAAATTCATAAATAATAAAATACCCTAATTATAAAACTCCCTGATAATAATATTCCCAAAAAGCTTTTAATATCACGGAATTAAAAAATTCCTGAATCGGAAAATTTCTGAATATTATATTTCCCGAATAATAAAATTCCCTCATTCGAAAATTCCGCAATAGTAACATTCTTTAATTATAGAATTTCCTGCAAATAATATTCCTGATCAGCTTAAAATATTAGCGAATTAAAAAATTCCTGAATATTTTGATTTCCGAATAAAATAAATCCCCAATTAGAAAATTTCACAATAATAAAATTCGTTAATTACAGGATTCCTAAATAATAATAATAATAATAATAATAATCCGAAAAATTCATGATATTACCGAATTAAAAAATTCCCAAATCAGAAAATTATTTAAGTATAAAATTTCTGAAAATAAAATTTCCTAATTGGAAAATTTCTAAATAATAAAATTCATCAATGATAGAATTTGCGAAAAATAATATTAACGAACAGCTTATAATATTATAGAATTAAAAAATTGTCGAATTAAAAATTTTAAAAATAATGTGATTCCCGAATAATAGGGTTTCCGAATAATAAAATTCCCTGACTAAAAAATTTTTTAATAATGAAATTCCTCAATTATAAAAGTCCCTTATAATAATATTCACGAATTGGAAAATTCCTGAATATTATAATTCCCAAATAATGAAAATTCCGAAATCTAAAATTCCCGAATAGTAAAATTCCTTAATTATAAAATTCCCGAATCATAATATTCCCAAACAGGTTAAAATATTATGAAATTGGTAAATTCCCAAATATTATAATTCTGGAATAATAAAATTTTTCGAATGATAAAATTCCCTAAATGAAAAATTCCTCAATAATTGAATTTCTTAATTATAAAATTACCTGATAATTATATTCCCGAGCAGCCTATAATATTACCAAATTGTAAAATTCCAGAATATTATAATTCAGAAATAATAAAATTTTTTGACTGGAAAATTCCGGATTAATAAAATGCTTAAATTTTAGAATCCTAAATAATAATATTCCCGAACAGTTTATAATATTACCAAATTGAAAAATTCCTAAATTGGAAAATTCCTGAATAATAAAATTCCTAAATTATAGAATTTCCAAAAAACAATATTCTTGAACAGTTTATAATACTATGGAATTTTAAATTTTCCAAATGGGAAAATTCCTAAATAATAAAATTCCCTAATTCTAGAATTCCTGAATAATAATACTCCGGAACAGCTTAAAATATGATGGAGTTGGAACATTCTCGAATTGGAAAATTAAAAAATATTATAATTCTCTAATTATAAAATCCCCTGATTGGGAATTCCTTAACAATGAAATTCCTAAATTATAAAATTCCCTAATAAATATATTTCTGAGCAGCCTATAATATTACTGAATTGGGAAATTCCAGAATATTATAATTCCCGAATTATAAATTCCCTGACCAGAGAATTCCGGAATAATAATATTCCTTAATTATAAAATTCCTGAATAATAATATTACCGAATTAGAAAATTCCTTAATTACAAAATTCTGGAATAATAAAATTTCCTAATTGTAAAATTCCTAAATAATAAAATTCCTTTTATAAAAATCCCGATTAATAATATTCTTGAACAGCTTATAATATTACCAAATTGGAAAATTACCAAATGGGAAAATCCCTAAATAATAAAATTCCTAAATTATAGAATTCGTGAATAATAATATTCTCCAACAGTTGATAATATTATGGAATTGAAAAATTTTCGAGCATTATAGTTCCCGAATTCTTGATTCTATAATTGGGAAATTCCAGAATAATAAAATTCCATAATTATAGAATTTTCAAATAAAAATATTCTCGAACAGCTTTTAATATTATGGAATTGGAAAATCACTAAATATTATAATTCTCGAATAATAAAATTTCCGAATAATAAAATTCCCTCATTGGAAATTCTTCAATAATAAAATTCCCTAATAATAATATTTTCGAACAGCTTATAATATCATCAATTTGAAAAATTCCAGAATATTATAATTTTCAAATCAAAAAATTCCCTGACTGAAAAATTCCGGAACAATGAAATTCCTTAATTATAAAATTCCTAAATAATAATATTCCCGAACAGCTTATAACAGTACCAAACTGGAAAATTTCTTAACTACAAAATTCCGAAATAATGAAATTTCCTAATCAAAAAATTCCGGAATAAAAAATTTCTTAATTAGAGAAATCCGAAATAATAATATTCTTGAACAGTTTATAATACTATAGAACTTCAAAAATTCCCCATTTGCAAAATTACTGAATAATAAAATTCCTCCATCATGGGATTCCTGAAAAATAATATTTTCTGAAAGCTTATAATATAATGGACTTGGTGAATTCCCAAATATTATAATTCTCGAATAATAAAATTTCCCAATTAAAAAATTCTTAATTAATTCTAAATAATAATATTACTGAACAGCTTATAATAGTATGGAATTTAAAAATTACGAAAGATTATAATTCACGAATAATAAAATTCACTAATTAGAAAATTCCCCAATAATCAAACTCCTGAATTATAAAATTCCCTAATATTAATATTTTCGAATTGGAAAAATCCCAAATATTAAAATTTCCAAATTATGAAATTCCTTCATTGGAAAATTCCGGAATAATAAAGTTCCTGAATTATAATATTCCCGAACAGCTCATAATATTACCAAATTGGTAAATTCCCAAATTGAAAATTTTTTAATTATGAAATTCCCGGAAATGAAATTTCCTGATTGGGAAATTCTTGAATAATGAAATTCCTTAATTATATAATTCTCGAATAATAAGATTTCCGAACAGCTTATTATATAAACAAATTGTGAAATTCCTCAATCATAGAATTTTTGAGTAATTAAATGCCCCAACTGTAAAATCTCTAAATAATTAAATTTCTCAATTATAGAATTTCCGAATAATAATATTACCGAACAGCTTATAATATTATGGAATTGGGAAATTCTTGAACTAGACATTTTCCAAATATTTTAATTCCTGGATAATAAAACTCCCTAATTGGGAAGTTCCTCAATAATTAAATTCCTTAATTATAAAATTACCTGATAATAATATTCCCGAACAGACTACAATATTACCGAATTGGAAAATTCCTGAATACTATAATTCAATAATTTTTAAATTTTCTTATTCGAAAATTCCGGAATAATAAAATTCCCTAATTATAAAATTCCTGAATGATAATATTTTCGAACAGCTTATAATATTACAGAATTGGAAAATTCCCTGATTACGATATTCCTAAATAATAAAATTTCTGAATTAGAAAATTCCTGAATATTAAAATCCCTTAATTATAGAATCCCCGAATAATAATATTCCCCAACAGCTTATAATATTATAGAACTGGAAAATTCCCGAATGGGAAAATACCAAAATATTATGATTCCCGAATGATAAAATTTTGCGTTGGAAAAATTACTCAAAAATAATATTCTGTGATTATAAAATTACCTGATAATAATATTCCTGAACAGCCTATAATTTTACCGAATTAGAAAATTCCTGAAAATTATAATTCCCGAATAATAAAATTTTCTTACTGGGAAATCCATGAATAATAAAATTACTTAATTATAGAATTCCTGAATAATAATATTTCCAAACAGCTTATAATATAAGAGATTTGGAAAGTCCCGAATTGCAAAATTCCTCAATTATAAAATTCTCGAATGATGAAATTCCCTATTTGGAAGATTACTTAATAATAAAATTCCTTAATAACAAAATCACCTAATTAAAATATTCCTGAACAATTCCCTAATTGTAAAATTCCTGAATAACAAAATTCCTTCATTATAGAATTTCCGAATAATAATATTCCCAAACAGCTTATAATATTACGGAATTGGAAAATTACCAAATAGGAGAATTCCTGAATAATAAAATTCCTGAATTATGGAATTCCCGATTAATAATAATATTCTTGAACAGCTTATAATATTAGAGATTATAAGATTCACGAATTGGGAAATTCCTTAATTATAGAATTCCAGAATGATGAAATTCCCTAATTGAAAAATCCCTGGATAATAAAATTCTTTAATCATAGAATTTCCAAATAATATTCTCGAACAGCTTATGATATTATGGAATTGAAAAATTCCCAAATATCATAATTTCCGAATCACAAAATTTCCGAATAATAAAATTCTTCAATTATAAAATTCTGTAATAATAATATTCCCGAACAGCTTATAACTTCACCAAATTGTCAAATTTCCGAATTGTGAAATTCTTTAGTTGTAAAATTCCCAAATAATAATATTCCTGAACAGTTCATAATATTACGAATTTCGGGATTCCCGAATAATAAAATTCCCGACAGAAAATTGCCGATATGTAAAATATCCGAAATAAAAAATTCCCGAATTTAGAAAATTAAAATTTTTTATAATAAATATTAATTATTTATTGAAAAAGAATAATCCAATATTTTTAATAAAAAATAATTTAAATGTTTCAAAGTTTCTGAAATTATTGTTTGAATTTAAGATAACAATAATTGAAAAAAAATTTTTCCAGGATAGATTTCTTGTTATCGATCATAGTAATTTTCCATTCAAACAATAATTTTTGAAACTTTAAACATTTCAAATAATTTTGTTATCAAAATATTTGATAATTGCATTTTCAATAAATTATATAAATTTATTTGAAAATTTTAGTTGTTTAATTTCGGGAATTTTCCAGTTCGGATATTTTATAATTCGGTACTTGCCGAGTTATAAAAATCCCGAATGGGAAAACTCCCGAACAGTTTAAAATATTACCAAATTTGAAAATTTCAGAAATTACAAAATTTACAATATATAAAAATCCAGAATAGAGGAATTCTCGTAAAGTAAAATTCCCGACAGAAAATTGCCAAATTTTAAATTATTAATTATTTATTATAATTAAAATAAACAAATATTTGTATTAAAAAAACTTTTTTTTTATGTTTAAAATATTTAAAATTTTGTATATTTAAAATAACAATAATTAAAAAAATATTTCTGTATGACATTTTTTAAAAATGATTGTTGTTTTAAATTGAAACAATAATTTTGGAAACTTCAAACATTAAAAATACTTATTTTTTATAAAAATATTTGATAATTGTATTTTTAATAAGTAAATAATATTTATAAAAATAATTTTTAAATTGTTTAAATTTGGGAATTTTCCGATCAGGATTTTGTATAATTTGACAACTTTCCTTTGGAAATTTTATTATTCAGAAATTTTAAAATTCGGTAAGATTATAAGCTGTACGGAATTTTATTATTCATGAATTTCCTAATTCGGTAATATAATAAACTGTTCGGAAATTTTATAATTTGGAAATTTTTCAATTCAGGAATTTTGTTATTTGGGAATTTTATTATTCAGGAATTTTTCAATTCGCGATTTTGATTATCCGAAAAGTTTATTTTTCTGGAATTTCACAGTGCCGAGAATTTTATTTTTCGGGATTTTCAGTCGTCCCACTTAAACACTTAGGAAAATTAGTTTTTAATAATCTTTTTTTTATTTAAAATACAATGATCAAATATTTTTCTTCAAGAAAACATTTCTTTAATGAATAAAATTTTTACAAATTATATTTTGAATTTAAAATAACAATAATTGGATAAAATTGTTTACAAAAATAAGTTTTAAAAGACCTGAGACTCGAAAGAAAAAAAATTTCTCCCTTACATTTTCTTCGAACCTAATATAATTTTTATAGCAAACTTTGCAGGATTCAATTCAGCGTTGATTTATGTGAAAGTTTATTTTTATTTTTTAGAAATAAAAATTCAATTTTCAAAAACATCTTTATAATTTTCTTAAATGCTATGCATATTATCTAACAAAATCTTTCATGCAAGAAAATATATATTTTTAAAGTATTGTTATTTTAACTTCAAATAATAATTTTCAAAAATTTTAAACTTCAAACAAATTTTTCCATTCATACAAATATTTGATTATTTGATTTTTAATGAATAAATCATATTCATTAAAAATTATTTTTCAATTGTTTAAATTTGGAAATTTTCAAATTTGGTAATATTATAAACTGTCGGGAATTTCCTATTTCGGCAGCTACACTATGCCTAATTTTATTTTGTTTAATAAATCCTGAATCATTAAATTTCCGAAAAATAAAATTTCCGATAGTTTATAATTTTACTAAATTCGAAAATTCCCGACAAAAAATTTGCAGAATTATAAAATATCCAAACTAGGAAATTCCCGATTTATAAAATCCCCAAATTTAAACAATTAAATATTGTTTTTTGATTAAAATTATTTATCAAAAATACAATAATCAAATGTTTTTATGAGGGGCATTTTTAAAATGTTTATATGTAAGTAAATTTTTTCAACTAGTGTTACTTTAAATTCAAACAATAATTTTTAAAAGCTTTAAACAATAAAAAAAATGTCTTTGATCGAAATATTTTTTTATTTTATTTATAACAAATAAATAAATAAATAATATTTAACAAAAAATAATTTTGTTTTATTGTTTAAATTTAGGAATTTCATCATTCGTGAGTTTTCTAATTTGGATATTTTATAAATCGGCAATTTTCTGTCGGTAATTTTATTTTTAACAATAAAATTCTAAATATTATTTATTATAAACTTATATAATTATTCAATTAGTATTTCAATGATTCATTAGTATATTCGGTAAATTTCTGTTAGAATGACTAATTGAATATTTTCTGCCTTGAAAAGAGGCTTGTGGTCATTTTGAAATAAAAAATTTCTAAATCCCAATCAAGGACGTGATTCTTTAATTTCAATGCAAATATTGGGTTACGTACGATTTTCAAAGTCTAAAAGGCACTTGCCTAGAAACGGACGTGATGCAACTAGGAACTTGATACATGACCCTGATGTCACTATTATTATAATTA
>JAUELO010000001.1:3028224-3042185 GCA_032357855.1 Amphibolips quercusostensackenii | reverse complement strand
AAAAGACGAGTTTCGTACCGAAAATGGAATAATTGAATTTGCATTTAGAGAAATTAATTTTCCAACAAAAAAATTACTTAGTGATAAATTTTAAACAAGATACATGAACTTTCAACTAAAAAAGAAAAAATTTTATACCAAATAGTTGAATTTTGAACTAAAAAATATCAATTTTCAACCAAAAATGGAAAACGTAAATTTTCAGTTAAAAAATTAATTGTGAACCAAACTGATGAATTTTTAACTAAAATTATTAAATTTTTAACTACAAACGTATAATTTTAAACCAAAAAGATGAATTTTCAACTGAAATTATGAATCTTTAACTGGAAAAGTACAATTTTAAACCAAATAGATGTATTTTTAACCAAAGTTTAATTTCCAACCAAGTAGTTTCATTTTCAAACAAAAAGATGAATTTCCAAATAAATTCTGAATATTTAACTAGAATACTTAAATTTTCAACCAAAAGTATAAATTAAAAAAATAATCAATTTTCTACAAAAAATGACGATTTTTTTTAACAAAATATATGGATTTTCAACGAAATGGTTGAAATAGTTGTATTTTCAATGAAAAAATCAATTTTTCAATTAAATAGTGAATTTTTGAACTAAAAAAGATCAGTTTTGTACCAACAATAGTATAATTGAATTCGCATTCAGAAAAATTAATTTTCTTACAAACAAAAATTACCTAGTGATAAATTTTCAACAAAGTACATGAATTTTCAACAAAATACATGAATTTTCAACTAAAACAGACAAAATTTTAAACCAAATAGTTGAATTTTAAACTAAACAAAATATCAATTTTCAACCAAAAATGGAATGTAAATTTTCAGTTAAAAAATTAATTTTGAACCAAACTGATGAATTTTTAACTAAAATAATTGAATCTTCAACTGCAAAAGTATAATTTTAAACCAAAAAGATAAATTTTCAACTAAAATTCTGAATCTTCAAATGGAATAGTTGAATTTTCAATCAAAAAGATAAATTTTCCACTTAGAAAGATAAATTGTCAAGCAAAAAATGAATAGTTAAATTTTCAGTCAAAAAAATGAATGGTCAACCAAAGATATGAATTTTTAACTAAAATGATGGAATATTTAACTGAAATACTTGAATTTTTAACCACAAAGATGAATTTTCAAAGAACAAGATTAATTTTGAAACAACAAGATTAATTTTCTACCAAAAATCCAATTTAAAGAAAAGCTTGAATTTGTTATCGAAAGAGTCGAATTTTCAATTAAAGGAGACAAATTTTCAACCAAATAGATGAATTTTGAACCAAAAAAATCAACTCTCAACCGAAAATAGAATAGTTAAATTTTTAGTTATTTAAATTAATTTTTAACCTTACTCATAAATTTTCATTTAACATTATAAATCTTCGACTGGAATAGTTGAATTTAAACCAAATACCTGAGTTTAAACCAAATATACCTGAGTTTTTCAACTAACAAAAATTTATTTTTACTGAAAAAGATAAATTGTCAACCAAAACTTCAATACTTAATTTGTAAGTTGAAAAAATTAATGTTCAAGCAAACAGATGAATTTTTAACTAAGACTAAAAAAAATTCAACTAAGACGATTAATATTTAAATTAAATAATTGAACTTTAGGCAAACAAAAAACGAATTTTGAACTGAAAAAGATAACTTTACAACAAAAATTGAATAATTGAATTTTGAGTCAAAAAATAAATGCTCAATAAAAGAAATGAGTTTTTAATTAATATTATGGAACATTTAGCTGGTATAACAGTTACATTTTCAGTTGAAAAAAAAAAAATTCAACCAAAAAGGAAACAAACTTTTAACAAAATAGATGAATTTTAAACTAAAAAAGATAAATTTTCAACAAAAATGATGAATCTTCACCTGAAATAGTAGAATTTCGAACAAAAATATGAATTTTTAACAAAAGTGTTTAACCTTCAACCTAACAGTTTTATTTTCAACCAAAAAGATGAAGTTTCAACTAAAATGATGAATATTTAAGTGGGATACTTGAATGTACAACTAAAAAGATAAATGATCTAACTAGAAGATTCATTTTCTACCAAAAAGACGATTTTTCAACAAAATACTTGAATTTTTAACCGACAAGAAGAATTTTTAGACAAGGAATTTTCTATTAAAAAAGACCAATTTTCATTTAAATTGTTGGATTTTGAACTAAGAAAAATTAATTTTTAATCAAACTGATAAATTTTCAACTAAAATGATGAATCTTCAACTGGGATAGTTGAAACTTTTATGAAAAAGAGGACTTTTCATCCATAAAGCTTAATTTCCTTTAAAAAAAAAAAAAAAAAAAAAAAACAATTTTCAACTAAGAACATAAATTTTCAAACAAATAGTTCAATTTTTAAGTAAAAAATTTCAATTTTCAGCCAAATAGTTAAAATTTCATTAAAAGAAAGATAAATTTTCAATTAAAGATCGAACAGACAAGTATTTTCTTATGAAAAAAAATTTTTGCTAAAAAAGCATGAAAAAGATTTAAAATTAAAAAACAAGACTTCAAAACTACCTTACTTTTCGGCTCACTAGAAACAAAAATAAGAATTGCAAAATGAGCGTGAAAATAAATAAATAGAATAGTTCAATTTTCTCGTAAAAATCTAATTCTTTAGAAAAAAACGTATTTTCAGCAAAATAATTAAATTTTCTACTGGAATAGTTACATTTTTAAATTAAAAAATTGATTTTTAACAAAGTATTAGTTACATTTTTAACCAGAGATAAAATTTCATATAAAATAATAAATCTTCAATTAAAATGATGAATCTTCAATAAAAAAAAATTTATTTTGTAATAAATGAGTTTAACTTTTAACTAAGTAGTTTAATTTTTAAATAAGTAAATGAATCCGTAACCTAATAAACACACTTATATTCCCTGACTGTAGATAAAGTAGAAATCACTTTTACAAATTGACCAAAATTATTTAAATAATGAAAACTTGAATTTTACTGCGATCAGAAGTGAATTCCTGTTTTTTAAATTCAATTCCCGGTCCAAACGCCACCCTGTGCATCTTTGCACGCTGAAAATTCAACTATTTAATTAGAATTTCAACTATTTTGTCAAAAATTCATCCTTCTTGATTGAAAATTTCTCTTTCTTGGTTGAGAAAAGTCACTTTTCTGTTGAAAAATCAACTGTCTTCGAAAAAATTTGATTTTTGCTTGTAAAATTTACTATTTGGTTAAATCTTCAACTATTTTGTTGGGAAACTCGTCTCTTTTAGTGGAAACTTCAACTACTTCGTTCAAAATTATTTTTTTGGAGAAAATTCGTCTTTTTGTGTTGAAAATTAATCCATTTGGTTAGTAAATCTTTCTTGGTTTGTAATTTAACTATTTCGTTTTAAATTCAATATATTTCGGCCTGAAATCTTAGGAATTTAAAGTGTTTCGTATTAAGTTTAATACGTTATTTACATTAATTTTATTTCAAAGAAATTATTAACGTAAACTCCGTCTTTAGTCAAGGGCCACGTTACTTTCTGGGTGAGCGGGGGGGGGGGGGGCAAAAAGCCTGAAATTGGTAACGTAGTTCAAGGATGATCCATAATTGGAAAAAATTTTCTTGTGACGAAAAAAGTTGTTTGCCGACAAGTTAAGCTTGAGGTCGTGATTTTTAGTCGATTTTAATTTTTTTTTTTAAATGCATAAGTATTAGACATTGTTATTAACAAATAATATAAATAATGGCATTATATTCATGTGTTTCTACATAAAAAAATTATTTTTTCACGAAGACTTGCTACCGATGACTTTTCTGTATTATCTAGCTGAGAATTTTTATTTTAAATCCACAATTTCAATTGTTAATAACAAATAATATAACAATTGTTAGTATTTGTGTCTGTGCATCAATTTCTATTGATTTCGGTTGCACTTTACTGATTCACACGAAGATAAAAAATAATACACTGGAAAATCTGATTTTTTTCGAACTGTTTAATAACATAAACATTTAACACAAAATGAAAATTGAAATTCAGCTTTGAGAAATTGATGCGGAATTTTATCTAGAGTATTTTTTTTTCTTTAAACTTTAAAATCGACCAAAAATTACGACCTCTTGCTTAATTTGACCGCGAAAATCCATTACTCGACCACGGTGCGGACGCGGGCGCCAGGTCTCGACTACATCACTGAATATTAATCGAGATAAATAGTGAATTTTGAAAATTCACTCACCTTTAGTTTCTATAAGGTTAACAACGTTTTCAGCAACCAAGTGAGTCCCAACTGGATTAGATTTTATTATATTTTGAGCAGCAGTCGCTTCGCTTGTTTTTATAATATAAACGTTCGAGCTGAAAAATAAAATAACATTTTTTATTCTACTAATTTTAAAATGAGGGGTTAACTACTAGATGCACAACTGAATTCAAGAATTCAAAAGAATGTAAAGAATGATTTTAAAAATTCAACTGAATTCAAGTGGAATTGGGAACTCCAGAGAATTCAAGAAAATTCAAAAGGATTCAAGCGCATTCCAAAGAATGCAGTGAATTTTAAATTAAACTAAAATGAAAGAAATCCATCCATCTTTTAATAGAGATGAATTAAAAAATGCAAAATAATTAAAAAGAATGAATAAAGACTTAACTAAATTCAATAAAATTTAGAAGAACTCGACTGAATTGAACTGAGTACTTAACTGAAAATAATAACCAGTTGAATCAGAGTTTTTGATTTTCAATCAAGTGATTTCAACGAATTCAAGAAAATTCGACGAATTTACAGAATTTAAGAGAATTAAATTAATTGAAGAGAATTTGAGAATATTTAAATAATTCAAGAAAAATTAAAAAAAGAATTCATTAAAAAATTTAAATAACAAATTTAAGGAATTCAAAGGATATAAAAAATTCAAAGAATTGGAAACTATTGAAAGAATTGAGAAAATATATTTTTAAAATTGTAAAAAATTCAAGAAAATACAAAGAATTCAAAACAGATGTACACCTGAATGCAGAAGTGGTTTACCCCTCGCTAATTTTTCTAATTTACATTTCTAAAACAATCATTTTCCCCATTTTTAGACTAGACATTATAATGAATTCAAAGGGTACATAACTTTTTAAAATTATTTTTACGTTATCAGGGATTTCTAAATATAATTTTAAACGTCCCAATTTTAATTTCTTAACATTTCTAATCGAAAAGATCAAACCTAAACAATTCTGATTTTGAAATGTTGAAGATTGTAGAACGAATGAATTCGGTGAATTTAAAATCACTTTACTTGATAAAAAAGTTTTTTTATTTTTCAATTTATGAATTGGAAGGGGTTTTTTTCACTAATTTTTTTCTGATTAGCAAAAGGAAATTTTCTTTTAGTTAAAAAATTTTTCTTTAATTTCGTTTCATTTTTATATTTGGTCTAAACAGAAAAAGGTTGAAATTTATATTTATCAAATTATTTTGACTTTAAATAGGGATTCTTAATTTTTTAAAATAATTTTTCTGAGTTGGACTTGGAAGAAGCAAATTTTTAATACCTTTTTCCGAATTCGAAAGAGGAAAATGTTTACTAATAATTTTTCTTCAACGAAAAAGGACTGTTTTTGGATTTTCAAATTATTTTTTGATTAGAAGGGGCCAATTTTATATCCTGATCCAAAAACAGACATACTATAGTATTTCAACTGCTTTTGTGATTTTGAAGAGGAAAGTTTTTCCTCTGAGTCGTAAAAGGAAAATTTATTTTCTATACAATTCCTGAAAGATATTTCAGAATATTTTTCAAGTTGATTAAAAAACCAAAGAACTGTTCAGTAAATTTCGAGTTCTCGAACGAATTTTATGGAGTCTATCACCGGTAAATGATATTTTTGGTTTGAAAAACAAAATGGTCCTTCGAGCCGGATCAATTTTTCAAAAATTGCAATAATTTGTTCAATCAAATTGCAAGTTATGCACCCCTCAATCTCAGTAAATTAGGTAGAATTACCGTTGATCCAGTGGCGCTGTGGCAATTTGACTTGCGAGATTAATCGCTTGGTGGGAAAAAATTTGCTGATTATTTTGGGGAACGGTGTAAATAATTGGCGATGCACCGTTCCCGCCGTTATTAACAAACAACTGAACACTCTGTCCTTCAACTGAGTATAATCTGGATACGTCTTCAAGAGAAATATTGAAATGCTGGGCCATATTAGTCAGGATTTAACGTACAAATCGAAAAATCTTTTCATTTAGCGTTAGCCGGTTCAGAAGTTTTGTTCCTAATGCACCAAAATACACCAGCCCGTCAGAATCATCTCTGCGAAGCGACGCACTGGTATCTGGAAATGTGACCTGACAAAACAAAATCTGGATTATTTAAATTACTTATTATTAAAGTTATATGACATCCTATCGGAAATTCGCTTTCATTCAATTCTCACTAGATTCCAATTTTTATTTCGAGTATTTTAATTATAATTGAATTAAAATAGAAAAAGATTGAGAAATTCGAGTTCAGATTATAGTAGTATTTATTCAAAACTTCATTTTCTATTATGATGCAAATAAAAAAAATGGAATAAAAGTATTTTATTTAAATTAAAGCTTTCCGGAAATCGACATGCAAAAGTGTGAAGCAAGATTTAGAATATAGGAAAGAATTGACATGAAATGAATAATTGAAAGAGAGATAAAACTGAAATCAAAGGAGACTGATTTTTATTTTGCTTTTTAATTTAAAATGGAACCACATTTTCAGAAACCACTGCAACTTTGACAGAGTGTACGCTTCTAATTTTGAATTCTGAGCGATTTTACTGTCTTCAAGCAAATTTAGGAATGTCTTGTGATGTATTTGATGATTGTATTTCAAGTTTTTGAAGAGATATTAAATTTTTAAACCAACCAAAAATTCGGTCGCTTTTAAAAATGATGCATTTCGAGATTTGGAGTATTTTCCAATCCCGAAAAATGTTGCATTTGTAATTTTTTCCAAAGAGTTTCCAAATTTTCGAGCGCATCCCAGACTGCAAATTTTCTTACACGTTGGGCGCTTTTGTAATATATTATGCTCTTACAACCAAATTTAAAATTTGGTAAGTCATTTTCAAATTTTAAATGCTTCCAGAAGAAAAGAATTAAAAATTTTAAACACTTGCAAAATTGAAAAGGTTTTCCATTTTAAAAAAACAATCCAATTTTCTGCATTGTTCAATTTCTTTTAATTCGGACAGAATTTGGTAAAACTCTTTTTTTTTTACCTACACTTTACATAATTAAATTGCAAGATGAATAAAGTCGTAATTACAATTTTAATTGAGTCACAAAATTAAATTAAATCTTTATCATTCAAAGATTACTTGAACGTTCGAAAAAAAGTTTCGATCGTTTTTGGTTGATAACTGTCATTTACTTTACACAACACAATGTATCAAATATTTTTCATTTACAATAGAAAATATTTGCAATAACAGATAATAATTTAAAGAAATCAATGTTTCGTACCAAAAACAAAATCTTACGAAAACTTTGATTCTAAAAAAGGGATCGTATATGTGCCGGAAAAATTGAGTTATTTGTACCACATCTCGGGACAAATAGACCCTTTTCTAGGTCACGTTATTCGTACGGAAAAATTCCGGCGATTTTTATCGAAAGTCAGTAATTTTTCAGCTCAAATAATTATTTTCTAATGGGAAACATTTGAAAGGAACATTAATAAGGAATAGAAAATAATTGTATTTCGTACACAATGTAAATTTTTATGGAAATTTCAGTATCCTTCAATTTTTATTTTAATAAAAATTGCATATTTCATTAACAATTTATATATTAACATAAATTGTTAACGCTAATAATTACAACTCATTCATTACAGAAAAAATCTCTCGGTAGATTTTTAAAAGTTTCTTTTTTCTTGTAGTGAATGAAAATGAAAGATATTTGCCAAAAGGACTTGGGACATATATTTGCAGAACAAAAATGAATTCAAAACTAAAATTTCAAAAAATACGATGAACTTCTTCTTAATAAAAGATTCCTATTCTGAATATGGAATTCAAAGTCACTTCTAAAATATTTTAATTAAACCCAAAAAAGTATTATTTCTCATAAAAATGTATTTTGGCTCCTTAATTTTGTAGAAAATTTGTATTTCGTACACACTAAATTTTTATTTAAAATGCAGTATCCTTCAATCTCTAGTTTAACTACAATTTTTTCTGATTCAAATAAGAAGCAATCATAATTGAATCTTTTCATTTGATAATTTATTGTGAAATATATAGATTTTTTATAAAATTATATTGAATAATCTGAAACGAAGTTTATTTTCTAACCTAAATAATTAGTTCTAAATTGTTAACGTTAATAAGTATAACTCATTCATTACAGAAAAAAACTCTCGGTAGATTTTAAAATTTTTCTTTAATCTTGTAGTGAATGAAAATTAAAGAAATTTTCGAAAAGGACTTGGGACACATTTTTGCAAAAAAAAAAAAAAAAAAATGAATTCAAAACTGAAATTTCAAAAATGTGGGGAATTTCTTTTTACTAAAAGATTCCTATTTTTAATTTTCAATCTCAATCAACAACTAAAATTATTTAATTAAACCCCAAAAAAAGTATTATTTCTCATAAAAATGTATTATCTCTTTAATTTTTTAGACAATTTATATTTCTTACACCCTAAATTGTTATGTAAAATTCAGTATCCTTACATTTTTATTGCAAAAAAAAGTCTTGGCAGATTTTTCAAATTTTCTTTTATCTTGCAGTGAATGAAAATGAAAGCAATTTGACAAAAGAACTTGGGACAAATTTTTACAAAAAAAATTGGATTCAAAACTAAAATTTCCAAAAATGCGGGAAATTTCATTTTAATAAAAGATTCCTATTTTGAATTTTCAATTAAAATTAACGTTTGAAATTATTTAATTAAACCAAAAAAAGTATAATTTCTCATAGAAATGTATTATTGCCTCTTTAATTTTTCAGAAAATTTTTATTTCGTTTTCATTTAATAGATTATTATGTAAAATATAGATTTTTTTATAAAACTATACTAAAGAATCTGAAGTGAAATTTATTTCCTAGCCCAAACAATTAGTTGAAAATTGTTGACGTTAATCATTTAAATTAAATCACAAAAGAAAAAAAGTTTTAGTAGGTTTTTAAAATTTTCTTTTGTCTTGCAGTGAATGAAAATGAAAGAAATTTGCCAAAAGGACTTAGGGACACATTTTTGCAAAAAAAAATCGAATTTAAAATTAAAATTTTCGAAAAAGCGGAGTAATTTCTCTGAATAAAAGATTCTTATTTTGAATTTTCCATTAAAATTAACTTATAAAATTTTTTAAATTAAAACCAAAAAATTATTATTTCCTATACAAATTTATTAATGTTTCTAATTTTCCAGACATTCCGGGCAATTCAAGTTTCGTACACACTATAAATTTTTATTTAAATTTCAGTATCCTTTAATTTTTTTTCCAACTACCATTTTTTTCTGATTCAAATAAGAAGCGATCCTAGTTAAATATTATTATTTGATAGTTTATTACTTAAAATACACCGTTTCATAAAATTATACTAAAGAATCTTAATTGAAATTTACTCTACTATAGCCTAAATAATTAAAAATGGTTAAAAGTAATAATTTCAATTCATTAATTAAAGAAAGAAAGTCTCGATAGATTTGTTTCAATTTTAATTTATTTTGTAGTGAATGAAAATGAAAGGAATTTGACAAAAGGACTAGGGGACACATTTTTGCAAAAAAAAAATTGAATTCAAAACTAAAATTTCTGAAAATGCGATGTACGTCTTTTCAATAAAAGATTCCTATGAATTAAAATATCTAAAAAATTTTAATTAAACCCAAGAAAATATTTTTTATAAAAATGTATTATTGTCCCTTTAATTTTTCAGAAATTCCAGGCAATGTATATTTCATACAAACTAAATTTTTATTTAAAATTTAGTATCCTTTAATTTTTATTTTAAACATTTTTTTATTCAAATAAAAAGCGATCCTAATTGAATATTTTCATTTAATAGTTTATTGTGGAGAATAAAGAATTTTTCATAAAACTATACTAAAAAATTTGAAGTGAAATTTATTTTCTAACCTAAATAATTAATTGAAAATTGTTAACGGAAATAATATTAATTAATTGCAGAAAAAAGGTCTCGGTAGATTTTTAAAATTTTCTTTTATCTTGTAGTGAATGAAAATAAAAGAAATTTGCCAAAAGGACTTCAAACACATTTTTGCAAAGAAAAACTGAATTCAAAACTAAAATTTGCAAAAATTCGGAGAATTTCTTCGTAATAAAAGACCCCTATATTAAATTTTCCATTAAAATTAACATCTAAAATTTTTTGATTAAACTCAAAAAGCATTATTTTTCACAAAAATGTAATGATGCCTCTTTAATTTTCCACATAATTTATATTTCGCACACTAAATTTTTATTTAAATTCAATATCCTTCAATTTTTATTTTAACTGCAATTTTTTCTGATTTAATTATGAAGTAATCCTAATTGAAGCTTTTCATTCAATAGGGTATTGTGAAAAATATAGATTTTTTACAAAACTATACTAAAGAATTTTAAATGAAATCCATTATATAACTTAAATAATTAGTTAAAAATTGTAAACGTTACTAATTTGAATTCATTCATCACAGAAAAAACTCTGGGTAGATTTAACAAATTTTTTTTATCTTGTAGGAAATGAAAATGAAGCAATTTGACAAAAGAACTTGGGACACATTTGATCAAACAAAAAAAAATTGAATTCAAAACTAAAATTTCAAAAAATGCAGGGAATGCCTTTTTAATAATAGATTTATATTTTTAATTTTCAATTAAAATTAACTTCTAAAATGTTTTAATCACACACCAAAAAGTATTAATTCTCATTAAAATGTATTATTGTCTCTTTAATTTTCCAAAAATTCCATTGTTAACGTTAATAATTTTAATTTATTCATTACAGAAAAAAGCTCACTGTAGATTTTTAAAATTTTTATTTTATCTAGTAGTGAATGAAAATGAAAGAAATTTGTCAAAAGGACTTCTGATACATTTTTGCAAAAAAAAAAAAAAAATTGAATTAAAAAGTAAAATTTCCGACAATGCGGCGAATGTCTTTTTAATAAAAGATTCCTATTTTGAATATTGCATTAAAATTAACTTCTAAAATTTTGTAATTCTTTATCTTGCAGGGAATAAAAATGAAAGAAATTTCCCAAAAAGAAATTCGACCTATGATTTTTTTTTTTTGGAAAATGACTTAATTATTTTGCAAAATCATATTTTTTCAAACAAAAAAATTGAATTCAAAACTTAAATGTCCGAAAATGAATTTTCAAATAAAATTACCTTCTAAAAATTATTTAATTAGACCCAAAAAAAGTATTATTTCTCATGAAAATGAGGGGTCAATAAAAAACTTAAATTTTAGAAACCAAAAAATGGTAACAAAAATGTCAAATACCTCAACTTCGATAAAAGGCGTGTTAAAAAATTTCTGACGCAATGATTATGCAAAGTTGAATTATAACCCAAACAAATATTAACAAAAATATCAAATAAAAGCAATATTGAAAGGCATTCTTTGAAAAAAATGCAGATTCTCGAATCTGTTGAAAACATGCAATTTTTTGAAAAATGTTTCGACTTTATTAATTTAAAATATCGCCGGCTCATTAATTCGACACATTAAACACGCCTTGATGTAATAAAAATAATCCTAGTAACGTGAAAACTCTCCCAAAACGTTCTAGGATAAAGTTCTAAAAAACGAAAAGTAGCAAGTGGGTGGGATAGAGAAATAAGCACAAAGCATCGAAAAACTGCACTGATTTACTATTTCCTCCTTTGATTTATAACCTTTTCCCCTAGGGATAACTGAAAAATTGTGTGATTTTAAGCAAGACGGAACAGCGAGAGGAACAAAATGCTTGAAAAAAATGCAGAAAAAAGCAAAAAGCATGCTGGTTTAGCGAGTTGGAGACGAAATGATGCGCAGTGAGGAACAACAATCGAGTCTACATTTTTGGAGTCGGGAGAAGAAAGGCCAAAGACTTACGAGTGTTGGGCGGAAGAACACCGTGGATCTTGACGAAATCAGGCCGTCGCTTGTTCGCCAAAAACTATTTTCTCATGCCCTTTTTGAGAAAATAACAACTGCACTTCGCCATTTGTGTCGACTTACACGTTAACGTATCGCGAAACGCGAAAATCAGCCACCTCGATCCGAAAAAGTAGAGGATTACGCCACTTGCAACAAGCTTCCGGTCTGTGTGTTCGTAAAACCACTAACCGTCGCGAGAAGACCGATGAGTGCCTTTTCGCAAGAGGTGAAAGTCGACAGGAAAATTCGCGGCCACCCCGCGGCAATGACAGGAAGTAGTTTTGAATTTTCGCGCACTTAGATTTTGGACAAGTTTCCCAAAAGTGTTTGTATTTATTTTTGGCATAAAACTGTTGTTTTTGTTTAAAAATTCATCTAGGATGGTTAAGCATTCTTTTATTTGGTTGAGAATATACCTATTTTGTTAAAAACAATTTTTGTTGAAAATTAATTATTTTAACTAAAAATTTAATTATATACTACACCATTTGCCGTTTGCAAATGTTTTGTTTTTAGCTGAGAATTTGTATTTCGCAAAAAATTATTCTTCTTGTTCGAAAATTCATTTTTTTAAATTGAAAATTCGCCTTTTTTGCTAAAATATTATTCTTCTGGTTTAAAAATGGTTAAAAATGTACCGATTCGGGTGAACATTTTTTTTAAACTGAATATTTAATTAGTCCTTTTTTTAAATTGATGTTTTTTAGTTAAAAATTTTTTTTTTTTTATTTAATTTCATTTTTTTAACTGAATGTTTAACTATCATTTTTTTAGATTTATCTTTTTTAGCTGAATACTCATTTCTATTGGTGAAAATTAACAATTTTTCAAGCTTCTTTTTTTTTGGTTCAAAATTATTTTTTAAACTGAAAATTAAACTATTACATTTTTTGCTTAAATTTTTTTTTATCTGAAAGTGTAACGATATGGTTGAAAATTCATGTATTTTGTTGAAAATTTATCTTTTTGAGTAGAAAATTATTACCCATGTTTGAAAATGGTTGGAAATTTACCGATTTTTTTAAATTTCTTTTTTGTTATTAATTTTGTGACTATACTATTTTTGCTTGAAAATCGAACTATTTTATTCTGCAATCGTTTTCTTATTAAAAATTAATTTTTCTAGTTAAAAATTTGTCTTTTTGGTAGAGAATAATTTTTTGGAAATTCAATGTTTTGGTAGAATATTAGTCTTTTTGTTTGTAAATTCATTTCTTTGTTTGCAAAATTTAACTATTTTGTTCAAAATTCCATTTTTCCTAGCTGAAAATTAATCTTTTTGAACTAAAATTCGAACTATTCCATGCTTGGTGGAAAATATATCTTTCTCTAGTAGAAAATTAATTTATTTTGTTAAAAATTAAACTTTTTTGTTAAAAATTCAACTACTTTATTTTTGGTTAAAACTTTTTTAGTAGACAATTTATTTCCATAGTTGAAAATTCAATAATTTTGTTTAAAATTTGTTTATTTGTTATTTGTTGCTTGAAAATTTATCTTTTTTAGTTGAAGATTCAAGTATAAGGTTAAAAATTCAACTTTTTTTGTGGGATTCTCTTGTTGTTTGAAAATTTATTCACTTAGATTATCCTGAAATATATATTTTTTCAAGTTATAAAGAGAAAAAATTTTGTCCCATGCAATTAGTATCATTGTTTGTCCCTCGGCATACAGACATCTTTGATTTCCACCACAAAATCCGAAATAGCATTTCAGGTTGAATGGGGAAAATCCAAGATGTCTGCACGCTGAGGGCCTAACAATAATACTAACTGCATGAGACAAAACTTTATTTTAATAATAACTTGAGAAAAAGGGATTTTTACAATAACCAAAAT
>JAUELO010000001.1:3003017-3014014 GCA_032357855.1 Amphibolips quercusostensackenii | reverse complement strand
ATCACATAATTATTTAATTATTATCATATATTATGTTATTATATAATTATATATATATATATATAACTTTGATTATTCACAAAAATTATTATTTAAACAAATTATTATTTTTAATAATATTAAATTTAAATAATGCTAGAAATTTGCGATTATTTGCGAAATATTTAACTTTTTTTCTACTTTTCACTTAGAGCGAGGTATTAATTATTGCAATTTAATAAAAATGATTATTTTAACAAATTATGATTCTTTACAACCATCTCCTCTTAGAATAATTCTAGAAAGTTGCAGGTTTTCCAAAAATTTTGAGCTTTCTTTCCACTTTTTAATTAGTAACAAATAATAAATATTTACATTAATATTATTTTAAGCAAAAAGACTTAAATTAAACATAAATAATTGTTTAAACTATTTACTATTATTTATAACAATATTCTCTTAGAATAATGCTGAAAAGTTCCAATTTCGTCTTAAATTTTCTACTTTTTGTCCATTTTCCAATCAGAGTGCGATTATAAATATTTTAAGTTAACAAACATAATTGTTTAAATATTAAATATTGTTATAAATCTTAATAAATGGCTTAGACATTTTTTAATCTTAAAGATATTAATAAAATTCTTATACATATAATTAAAATAAATAAATTTAAAAAAATTTTATTAATATAAATATTTTCATTATCATTATTGAATGAATGGATGAAATAATTATTATTTATGATAAGTTGAAGCCTTTTTGTTTAAATTAATATTAATGTGAACATTTTCGAACTTAAATCTGGACTAGACACGTCGTGTTTTTTTTATTCGACACTTTTTAAATATTTTAATTGTTATTTGTAAAGGGAAAATAAAAGTCTCTTATTTAATAAACAATTTATTCAAAATAGAGTTAAAAATACGATAATGATAATAAGTAGATTCGATTCGAAAGTTGAATTACGAAGTCTTAATACTCATGAAAAGGCTCTTGGTTTTCTTTTTACAAACTATTTAGTATTTACCCCTCATGTTGTTTAATTATCTTACTATTTGGTCTTTTCGCTTTATTATTATATATAAATTATACAATAATAGATCCCTGAATCCTTTTTACCACAGACTTGCTTCTTAAAATAAAATCAACACATTTCCACTTTTTTCCAGATTTATCGGGACTGAAAAATCCCGAAAAAATAAATTTCCCGAAATTAGAAAATTCCCGACAGAAAACTGCCGAATTATGAAATTTCAAATTTAAACTTATTTACTAAACATTCATTAATCAAATATTTTTATATAGAACATAAAAAATTTAATGTTCAAAGTTTCTAAAATTATTATTTGAATTTAAAATAACTATAATTGTAAAAAATCATCCAGAAATATATATTTTTTAAAATTATTGTTATTTTAAATTCAAACAATAATTTTAGAAACTTTAAATATTAAAAATATTTCTTTTCTGCCGGGAATTTTTCAATTCGATAATAATATGAACTATGCGGGAACTTCCGAATAGGAAATTTTATTTTTTGGCACTTTTCAGTCGTCCCGATCTATGGACATTTATCTTCCTTTTTTTTTTAATTCAGGATAACAATCGCGATTTTATTACTATAGCTAGTTTCCTTCTTCAAACCTTTCCTTTGTCGTAGGGATTTTCGGGCGATAGAGGCGTATCCGGCTCGAATTTGGGTTCCTGTTTGGAAATAATTCACAAAATTAATATCCTACAAAGAATTTATGAAATTCGGGATTTTTTTTTTCAAAGATTTCTTACTCTCTCTGGTTGATCGTATTCGTTCTTGATTTCCGTCTTCACTTCTGTTCGATAAAACGGAAGGGCATCGCGGACCATTTCTCCCTTAAGCTGAAAATTTTTTTTTGGATAAATTAAGATTTTTTGTTAAATTTATATATTTATTCGATGAAATAGTACACTAGGAAGTTCTTGAAAATTAAAAAAAAATCAAGAATCTAACAATCCAATTTGGACAAAACACACTCAAATGTCTTCAAATTGAAAAAAATACGACAGAAAAAAAATGGAATAATTAAAATAATTAATTAATCATTAAAAATTTATTTTTATTATTTTCAAAGTTATAAATTTGCTTAAAAAGCTTCGAAATTTTAATTTTTTGAAATATTTTCAAGTTTCAATGAAGTACGAATGTTTTCAAAACTTCTAAATATCTTTTAAAAAGATTCGGATTTTTTCTCAAACTTGCGATAAATCCTGCAAAATTAAAAAAATTGCCTTAGAATTCTCCAGATCATTTTATTTAAAAATTTTGAAAATGTTTTGGAATATTTTTAAAACTTCTCTTAGAATTAATTTGTCAAAATATTTTTTGTTAATTTTCCTATGAATCTTAATATTTTTTTTTATTATTTTGAAAATTTTAAAAATGCTTCAAAAGCTTCTAAATGTTGTGTTCGAAATATTCAAAAATGTACATTAAAAGAAATTTTTTTTAAAGTCTTTTTAAGTCTTCAATATTACTTTTCAATCTTTTCAAAAATTCTAAATATCTTTTAAACTTACTCTATTTTTTTTTTGAATGAATAATTGTTCAATTGTTATTTAATCATCATAATTTGTTGTGGCTTAAAAATATTTTTAAACAATATGTTAAAATTAATTTTTCAAAATAAAAAATCATTAAAAATTTTCCCAGAAATTAAAGAAGTTTTTTTATTATCCTAAAACGTTTCAAAATCTTTTAGAAGCTTGAGAACACATTTCAAAGTCTTCAAAAATATATATTTTGCTTTAAATTTTTTGTAACATTTTCAATTTCAAATTAAGTCTGAATCTTTTCAAAACTTCTAAGTATCTTTTAAAACAATTCGAATTGTTCCTAAAAATTTTTTATTAATCCTGCGAAATTAAAAAAAATTGCACTAAAATTTTTCAAATTATTTTTTGAGAATTTTGAAAATCTTTTTAAATCTTTTTAAATATCCTCTTAAACTTAATTTTTTAAAATAGAAAATAATTTTTAATTTTTCTAGTAATCTTAATATTTTTTTTTTTATTATTTTGAAACTTTTAAAATGCTTAAACAGCTTCTAAATTTCTTGTACAAAATATTCAAAAATTTACATTTTGTTTAGAATTTTTTGAAATATTTTCAAATTTTAAATATTATTTTTCAACCTTTTCAAAACTTTTAAACATTTTTTTAAATTATTTAAAATTTACATATAATTTTTCATAAATCTCGTAAAATGTTAAAAACTGCCTTCAAATGTTTTTGAATATTCTCTTAAATTTAATTTTTCTGAACAAAAAATCATTCTCAATTTTCCTAGGAATTTTTATAAATTTTTTTACTGTTTTGAAAGTTACAAAAAAGCAAAGCTCCTAAAACTTTTGTTCAAAATCTTCAAAAATCTACATTTTTAAATTTTTTTTGAAATGTATTCAAAAAAATCTAAATATCTTTAAGGCTTACTCGAATTTTTAAATTAATAATGGTTTAATAGTTATTTAATCATCAAAATTTGTTGTTGTTTTGAAATCTTTTTATTTATAAGGTTGAAATTCATTTTTCAAATTAAAAAATCATTAAAAATTTTCCCAGATATCTCAAGAAAGTTTTTTTAGTATCTTAAAACCTTTCAAAATCAGCAGCAAGCTTCTAAATTTTATATCAAAATCTTCAAAAGTCTATATTTTGTTTTAAATTATCAATATATTTTTAAGTTTTAAATTAAGTTTGAATTTTTTAAAACGATTCGAATTTATCCTAAAATTTTTTATAAATCCTGCAAAATTAAAAAATTGACCGAAAATCTTCCAGATTAATTTTTGAAAATTTTGAACATCTTTTGATATCTTTTTAAATATTCTCTTAAACTTAATTGTTTAATACAAAAAATCATATTTTATTTTCCTAGGAATCTTAAAAAAAAATTATTTTTTGAAACGATTAAAAATTCTTTAAAAGCTTCTAAATTTTGTGTTCAAAATCTTCAAAAATGGACATTTTGTTAAAATTTTTTTTAAATCTTTCAAGTTTTCAATATTACTTATAAATCTTTTCAAAACTTCTAAATATCTTTCAAACTTATTCACATTTCTTCTTGATTAATAATTGAAATTTTCTTTTTTTTTAATTATTCGTAAATAGTTTGCTAAAATTAATTTTTCAAAATAAAGATTTATTAAGAACTTTCCTACGACTTAAGGAGGTTTTTTTCAATGATCTTAAAACGTTTAAAAATCCTTAAAAAGCTTCAACATGTTATTTAAAAATCTATATTTTTTTAAAAATATTTAAAAATATTTTCAAGTTTTAAATTAAGTTTGAATCTTTTAAAATATTCTAAATAGCTTTTAAAACGATTCGAACTTTTTTTAAAACTTGTAATAAATCCTGCAAAATAAAAAAACTTGCCTTAAAATTTTTCAGATTATTTTTTGACAATTGTAAAAATATTTTAACATCTTTCTTAATATTCTCTTAAACTTAATTTTTTAAAATAAAAAATCATTTTCAATTTTCCTATGTGTCTTAAATTTTTTTTTATATTTTGAATCTTTTAAAAATGCTTTAAAAGCATCTAAATTTCTTGTCCGCAGACTTCAAAAATTTACATTCTGTTTTTAACTTTTTGAAATATTTTCAAGTTTTAAATATTATTTTTCAACCTATTCAAAACGTCTAAACATTTCTTAAAATTATTCAAAATTTACCTATAATTTTTCATAAATCCTGTAAAATTCTAAAAACTGCTTTCAAATGTTTAAAAATATTCTCTTAAATTTAATTTTTCAACATAAAAAATCATTATTAATTTTCCTAAAAATTTTTATAAATTTTTTCATTATTTTAAAAGTTTAAAAAAAGCAAAACTCTTAAAATTTTTGTTCAAAATCTTCAAAAATCTACATTTTGTTTTAAATTTTTTGGAATTTTTAAAAGTTTTTAATATTATTTTTCGATCTTTTCAAAAACTTCTAAATATCTTCTAAACTTACTCAAATTTTGGTAAATTATTAATGGTTTAATTGTTATTTTATCATTAAAATTTGTTTTTGTTTTGAAATCTTTTTATTTATGAGGTTAAAATTAATTTTTCAAAATAAAAAATCATTTAAAATTTTTTTTATTACCTTAAAACATTTCAAAATCAGTAAAAAGCTTCAAAATGTCATATCAAAATTTTCAAACATCTATATTTTGGTTTAAATTTTTGAGATATTTTTAAGTTTTAAATTAAGTTTGAATCTTTTCAAAACTTCTACATCTTTTAAAACGATTCAAATTCATCTTAAAACTTTTAATAAATCCTGAAAAATTAAAAAAAATGCCCTAAATCTTCTAAATTATTTTTTGCCAATTTTTGAAAATCTGTTGAAATTTGTTTAAATATTTTTTTCACCTTGATTGTTCACAATAAAAAACCATTTTCAATTTTCCTAGGAATCTTAATAATTTTCTTACATAATTTTGAAACTATCTTTTAACTTTATTCAAATTTCTTTAATTAATAATAGAAATTTATTTTTGTTTTGAAATCTTCGTAAATAATTTGTTAAAATTAATTTTTTAAAATAAAGAATCATTAAGAACTTTCCTAGGATTTAAGGAAGTTTTTTTTATTACCTTAAAACGTTTCAAAATCCTTAAAAAGATGCTAAGTATTACTTCAAAACCTTCAAAAATCTATATTTTGTTTCAATTTTTAAAAAAATATTTTCAAGTTTCAAATTAAGTTTGAATCTTTTAAAATATTCTGAATATTTTATAAAACGATTAGAATTTTGTATAATTTTTAATAAATCCTGCAAAATAAAAAAAAAAATTACCTCAAATCTTCCAGATTGTGTTTTGAAAATTTTTAAAATCTTTTGAAATTTTAAAAAATATTTTCTTAAACTTATTTGTTCAATATGAAAAGTCATTTTCAATTTTCCTAGGTATCTTAAAAATGTTCTTTTATTATTTTGAAACTTTTTTAAACGCTTAAAAAGCTTCTAAATTATTTGTTTGAACTCTTCAAAAATGTACATTTTGTTAAAAATTTGTTGAAATCTTTTCAAGTTTTCAATATTATTTTTCGATCTTTTCAAAACTTTTAAATATCTTTTAAAACGATTCAAAACTTTTCTATAACGTTTAATAAATCCTTCGAAAACAAAAAAAAGTGGCTTAAAATCGTCCAGATTATTTTTTTGAAAATTTTAAAAATCTTTTGAAATCTTTTTAAATATTCTTTCAAACTTAATTTAAAAAAAAAAAAAAATCATTTTCAATTTTTCTGGGAATCTTAATAAAATTTTTAATATTATTTTTAAACTTTTAAAAATGCTTAAAAAGCTTCTAAATTTTTTGTTCTAATATTTGATTTTTTTTAACTGTATTACATCATTTGACATGAAATTTGAATTTTAAGCAAAAAGTGTACATGATAATATTTTAATCACAAAAAATTTTAATTTAAATCAAAAAAAGTTGAATGCAATAAAAAAACGATTTTTTAACAAAATAGACCAATTTTGAACCAAAGAGATGAATTTAAAAAAAAAGATGTATTTTCAACCAAGAAGAATAATTTTATACTAAAAAAGAATTTTTTAAACCAAATAGTTGAATTTTTAACTAAAAAATATAAATTTTGAATCAGAAATGTAACAATTAAATTTTGAGTTCAAAACAAGTCAATTTTCAACCAAAAAAGAAACGCATATCCGACGAAATAGTTAAATTTTGAATGAAAAAGATAAATCTTCAACAAAAAAGATAACTTTTTAAAAAAGTAGTTCAACTTTCAATTAAGTAGTTAAATTTTTGAAAAACAATGATGACTTTTTAACAAAATAATTAAATTTTCAAACAAAGTTTTTAACAAAAAAAAATTTAAACGAAAAATCGAGAAAAAATGAAAGTTTCTTGAAAACAGAAGAAAAATAGACATTCCTTAAAAAGGGAAAAAGAGGGGAACGTGAATTTTGCAAAGTTTTTGTAAAATTTGTAAAATCTTTGAAAACTGTAGAATCTTTGAAATCTTTGTGAAATTTTATAAAATCTTTATGAAATTTTAAAAATATTTGTGAAATCTTTCTCAAATTTTGTTTGAGAAATCTTTTGTGTTCGTTTGAAATCACTGAAATCTTTTGAAAGCTTCTTAAACGTTCTTAAAAAGTCATCATTGTTGGTCAAAAATTTAAATACTTGGTGAAAAGTTGAACTACTTTGTTAAAAATTTATCTTTTTAGTTGAAGATTCATCTCTTTGGTTGAAAATTTAACTATTTCGTTAAAAATTCGTTTATTTTTTGATTGAAAATTAACTTTTTTTTAAGTCAAAATTTAACTATTACATTTCTAGTTCGAAATGTATATTTTTTAGTTAAAAATAATACTATTTGATTAAACAATTTTCTTTTTTAGTAGAAAATTATTCTTCTTCGTTAAAAATTTATCTTTTTCATCAAAAATTAATCTCTGGTTCAAAATTTAACTATTTTGTTAAAAATTCGTTTTTTTATTGCATTCAACTGTTTTTGATTTAAATTAAAATCTTTTTTCGCTGAAATATCATCATGTACACTTTTTGCTGGGAATTCAAAATTTATGTCACATGATATAATGCAGTTAAAAAAAAATTTTAAACAGATTTGTTTAAAACAGAAATCCATTGAATCTTTAAAATTTTAGAGAGCTAAATTTAAACTTTGAATGGTACAATTTTAATTTTTCTATTTTTCAATTTTTCACTTCTAAGTGAAATTATTGAATTTTGATGTAAAAATAACAGTTCAACAATTATTCATTCAGAAAAATTCGAGTAAGTTTAAGAGGCGTTCAGAAGTTTTAAAAAGATTCAAACTTAATTTAAAACTTTGAAATATTTCAAAAAATTTAACAAAAAATATCAATTTTTGAAGATTTTGAAATAATGTTTTAAAGCTTTATAAGTACTTTGTAACGTTTTGAGATACTAAAAAACTTCCTCAAATACTGGGGAAATTTGTGACGATTTTTGATTTTGAAAAATTAATTTCAACAAATTATTTTTAAAGATGTCAAAACATATTTTAATGATTATAAATTTATACAAAATTTGAATAAGTTTAAAAGGTATTTAGAAGGTTTGAAAAAATTTTTAAATAATATTGAAAACTTGAAAAGATTTCAAACAAATTTAACAGAAGGTAGATCTTTGAAGAATTCGAACAAAAAATTTTGAAACTTCTTAAGCATTTTTAAAAGTTTGAAAATCATAACAAAAGTTTTATTAAAATTCCTAGGAAAATTGAAAATGATTTTTTGTTTTGAAAAATTAAGTTTTAGAGAATGTTTGAAATGATTTGAAAAGATTTCAAAAAATTTCACAAAATTATATCAGAAAATTATTAAGATTCCTAAAAAAATAAAAAATGAATTTTTATTTTGAACAATCCAGTTAGAAGAATATTTAAACAAATTTTGGAAATAATAAGAAATATTTTAAATATCTTATGAAATCTTTAAAAAAATTTTGAAAACTTTTAAAATCTTTGAAATTTTTTTAAATCTTTGAAGTCTTTGTGATTTTTTTAATGAAATCTTTGAAATCTTTTGTGAAATCTTTTGACATCTCCTAAAAAATTTTGAAATTGTTTAAAATCTTTAAAGAATTTTGAAATCTTAGAAATAATATTGAAAACTTCAAAAAATTTCAAAAAATTTTAAACAAAATGTAGATTTTTGAAGATTTCGAACAAAAACCTTATAAGCTTCTTATGCATTTTAAAAAGTTTCAAAATAATATAAAAAAATTATAAAGATTACTAGGAAAATGGAAAATTTATTTTTATTTTGAACAATCCAGTTGAAAAGAATTTTTGAAATAATTAGAAATATTTTTAATATCTTATGAAATCTTTTTAAAAAATTTGAAATCGTTTAAAATCTTTGAAATCATTGTGATTTTTTTATAAAATCTTTGAAATCTTTTGTAAAATCTTTTGCCATCTCCTAAAAAATTTTGAAATAGTTTAAAATTTTTGAAATTTTGAAATCTTAGAAATAATATTGAAAACTTTAAAAGATTTCAAAAAATTTACAACAATAGGTAGATTTTTAAAAATTTCGAACAAAAACCTTAGAAGCTTCTTAAGCATGTTTAAAAGTTTCAAAATTATATAAGAAAATTATTAAGATTCATAGGAAAATTAAAAATGAATTTTTATTTTGAACAATCCAGTTGAAAAGAATTTTTTAAAATAATTAGAAATATTTTAAATATCTTATGAAATCTTTAAAAAAATTTGAAATCGTTTAAAATCTTTGAAATCTTTGTGATTTTTTAATAAAATCTTTGAAATCTTGTGTGAAATCTTTTAAAATCCCCTAAAAAATTTTGAAATCATTTAAAATCTTTGAAATGTTTTGAAATCTTAGAAATAATATTGAAAACTTAAAAAGATATCAAAAAAAATTTCAACAATATGTAGATTTTTTAAGATTTCGAACAAAAACCTTAGAAGCTTCTTAAGCATTTTAAAAAGTTTCAAAATTATATGAGAAAATTATTAAGATTGCTAGAAAAATTGAAAATGAATTTTTATTTTGAACAATCAAGTTGAAAAGAATATTTGAACAAATTTTTAAAAGCATTAGAAATACTTTTAATATCTTGTGAAATCTTAAAAAAAAAATTGAAATCATTTAAAATCTTTTAAATCTTTTGTGACATCTTTTGACATCTCCTAAAAAATTTTGAAATTGTTTAAATCTTTGGAATATTTTGAAATCTTAGAAATAATATTAAAACCTTGAAAAGATTTTAAAAAATTTAAAACAAAATGTAGATTTTTGAAAATTTCGAACAAAAACCTTAGAAGCTTCTTAAGCATTTTAAAAAGTTCCAAAAGTATATATGAAAATTATTTAGATTTCTAGAAAAATTGAAAATGATTTTTTATTTTGAACAATCGCGTTAAAAAGAATAAGTGAAATTTTTTTTTTAACTTTAAAAAATGTTTTAAATATCTTATGAAATCTTAAAAAAAAATTTGAAATCGTTTAAATCTTGGAAATGTTTAAAATCTTAGAAATAATATTGAAAACTTGAAAAGATTTTTAAAAAATTTTAAACAAAATGTAGATTTTTAAAAATTTCGAACAAAAACCTCAGAAGCTTCTTAAGCATTTTAAAAAGTTTCAAAATTATATGAGAAAATTATTAAGATTCCTAGGAAAATTGGAAATGAATTTTTATTTTGAACAATCAAGTTGAAAAGAATATTTGAACAAATCTTTGAGAGCATTAGAAATATTTTTAATATCTTATGATATCTTAAAAAAAATTGAAATCGTTTAAAATCTTTCAAATGTTTTTAAATCTTTGAAATCTTTTGTAAAATCTTTTGACATCTCCTAAAAAATGTTGAAATCGTTTAATATCTTTGAAGTGTTTTGACATCTTAGGAATAACATTGAAAACTTGAAGATTTTAAAATTTGAAAACAAAATGTAGATTTTAGAGAATTTCAAACAAAAACCTTAGAAGCTTCTTAAGCATTTTAAAAAGTTTCAAAATTATATATGAAAATTATTAAGATTCCTAGGAAAATTGAAAATGAATGTTTATTTTGAACAATCGCGTTGAAAAGAATATTTGAAATTTTTTTTTAAATCATTAAAAATATTTTAAATATCTTTTGAAATCTTCTAAAAAAATTTGAAATCGCTTAGATCTTTGAAATGTTTTGAAATATTAAGATTATTAGGAAAATTGAAAATGATTTTTTATTTTGAACAATCAAGTTAAAAGGAATATTTGAACAAATTTTTAAAATCTTTGAAATCTTTTGAAAATTTTAAGATCTTTACGAAATGTTTGAAATCTTTGAGGAAATTTTTGTGAAAACTTTCAAAACTTTGAAATCCTTTAAATCTTTAAAGTTTCAGTATGTTTGTGAAATCTTTAGGAATATTTTGTAAAGATAAAGGTAATTTTAAATTCAAGGTTCTCGTGGAAAATTCAAGATTTCCAGGTTTTCAAGGTTTAA
>JAUELO010000001.1:2982335-2992447 GCA_032357855.1 Amphibolips quercusostensackenii | reverse complement strand
AAGTTCCAACCAAAGAGATACATTTTTAATTAAAACTATGAATCTTCACCAAAAAAAAAGAATTTTTAACAAAGGAGATCACTTTTTAACCAAGAAGTCGAATTTCCAACAAAAAAAGATGAATTTTTAAAGAAAAATGTAATAGTTTATACTTCGACCAATAAAATATTTTAATTTTAAATTAAAAGCACTTGAATTCAACAAAAAATACGAATATTCAACAAGAGTTTAATTTTCAACTAAGAATAATTTTGCAGTTAAGAAAAAAAAATGCCAACCAAACTGTTGAATTTTGAAGTAAAAAGATTCATTTTCAACCAAGAAGATTAATTTTCTACCAAAAAATACAAATTGTCAACAAAATTTGAAATTTTTTTTAAAGAAAATTGTTCAATTTTAAAACAAGGATTTAAAAAAATTATTTTCTAACTAAAATGTTGAATCTTTAAGTGATAGAGTTGAATTTTCAATCAAAAAATATTAATTTTCAACCAAGAAAGTTAATTTTCTACAAAATACATGAATTTTAAAGTGAAAATGTTAATTTTTAACAAAGAAGCTTATTTTTCAACCAACTGCTTGAATTTGTAATTTGAAAAATCATTCCTTAAAGAAAAATGTGATAGTTGATATTTCTACCAAAAAATACTTAAATTTCATATAAAAACAGTTGAATTCAATAAAAAAATATGAATTCTAAATGAAAAATTTAATAGGTTATACGTCGACCAAAAAAAGATTTAAACTTAAATCAAAAACAGTTAAATTTAATTTTAAAAGACGAATTTTCAACAAAGTATTTTCATTTTTTAACCGGAAAGACCAGATACTTGAATTTTCAACTAAAATTATGAATCTTCAGCTGGAATAGTTGAACTTTAAACAAAAAAGATTAATTTTCAACTAGAATGTTGAATTATCAACTGGAATAGTTGAATTTTCAAGCAAAAAGATCAACTTTCAACCAAGAAGATTAATTTTCTACAAAAAAAAAACTAATTTTCTACAACATAAGCGAATTTTTAAAAAAGAAGCTTAATTTTTAACCAAACAGTTGAATTTTCAACTAAAAAGTTTTATTTTCAACTAAAATTATGAATATTTAACTAAAATACTTGAAGTCTCGACAAAAAAATGAATTGTCAAATAAGAAGTTTCATTTCCAAACAAAAAGAATAATTTCCTACTAAAAAAAAAATCAGTTGAAAAATTTAATTTTCCAAACAAAAAATGTTTCAATCAAGGTGCTGAATTTTTAACTAAAATCATGTATCTTCAACTTGAATAGATTAATTCTAAACCAGAAATATTAATTTTTGAACAAAAAGATTCTACAAAAAAAGGAAAATTTTTAACAAAATACATTAATTTTCAACTAAAAATGATAAATTTTCAACCAAAAATTAAATAGTTTAAAAAATGTATATTCAAACAAAGAGATGAATTTTCGAATAAAATAATGGAATGTTTTATTAGAATAGTTACATTTTCAAAGAAAGTAATGAAGTTTCAACTGAAATAATTGAATTTTAAACCAAAAAGATTAATTTTTAATTAAAATAATAAATCCTTAACTGCAATAGTTAAATTTTGAACCAAAAAAATGAATTTTCAAACAAGAAGATTTATTTCTACCAAAAAAGACGAATTTTCAACTGAAATAGTCACATTTTCAGATTAAAAATTTTATTTTTTTAACGAATCTTGAAGAAAACAGCTCATTTTTCAACCAAACCAAAGAATTTTCGAATAAAATGATGAATCTTCATCCAAAAAATTAATTTTTAACAAAACAGTTTAACTTACAACCAAATAATTAAATTCTCATTCCAAAACAGATGAATCTTCAACAAAATACATAAATTTTCAACCAGATACTTCAATTTTTAATTAAAAACGATTAATTTTCAACAAAAAATAGAATAGATAAATTCTCAGTTAAAAAAATTAATTTCAAACCCAAAAACGAATTTTCAACAAAATAGTTAAAAACAGTAATATAGAACTATTTTTACAAATGAAAAATCATTATTACTCAATTTTATATTACAATCTCATTTTTCTACTTAAATGCAAAATATAATTAAAAAAACCGAATAAGAAAATCCAACAATTTTTTTTGAACGCTCATCTTTTTTATTTGCGAATTTTATTACTTGTTTCAAAATTAAATTATTTTGTTGAAAATTCAAAATCTTGTTTAAAAAATCATACTTTTTGGTAAAATATGTAACTGTTTTGTTGAAAATTCATACTTATTTGAAAATTCGATTTGAATGAAAATTTTTTTTTCTTGACAAAAAAAAATTTTTAATTGAAAATTTATTCATCTTTTCGGTCAAAAGTTCATATTCTCTACAAATTTCACATTTTTTAGTTAAAAATGTAACAGTCTGATTAAAAATTATTTTGTTTCGATTGAAGATAAATTTTTTTATTAAAAATTCACATTTTTAATTGAAAATTCAACTGCTTTATAGAAAATTCGTATTTTCGGCTCGAAAATTCAATAATATTGGTATAAAATTAATTTTTTGTTGAAGTACATTCTTAAAAGTTCGTTTTTTTGACGTTCGAAGATTCATAATTTTAGTTTAAATACCTTTTTTTTCGTTGAAGAGTAACGTTCTAAACTTGAAATTTAAATGTTTTGTTCCCAATTCAACTGATTGGTTGTACATTAAATTTTTTGCTGAAATTCAACTACTTGGTTGCAAATTTATGTATTTTATTGAAAATTCGTCTTTTTTCTGTTGAAAATCAATTTTTCTGTTGAAAATCAATTTTTCGGTTAAAAATCGCGTATTTTGTTGAAAATTCATCTTTGTTGGTTAATTACAACTTTTTTTTTAATTACAATATTTTTTTGTTGAAATATTAACTATTACACTCCTCGTTGAAAATTCATATTTTTAGGTTGAAAATTCAACTCCTTAGTTGAACTACTACTTTATTAAATTTTCATTTTTTTCCTTGAAGATTCATAATTTTAGATGAAAATTCGTTTTTTTTTTTGTTGAAAAGTAATATTTTAACTGAAAATTGAACTATTTTGTTGAAAATTAAACTGATTGGTTGAAAATTAACCTTTTTTTGGAAATTCATATTCTTTGGTTGAAAATTTAACCGTTTTATAGAAAATTTGTCTTTCTGGGTTGAAAGTTTAACTGTTTTGGAGAAAGTTTGTATTTTTGGTTAGAAAATTGAACTATTTGGTTAAAATTTCATGTATTTTGTTAAAAATTTATCTTTTTCGGCAGAGATTAAATTTTTTGCGTGAAAATTCAAATGTTTACTTGAAAATTAATATTTTTTAGTTGAAAATTCAACTGTTTTGTAAAAAAATTGTATTTTTGGCTTGAAAATTTAACTATTTGGTGGAAAATTCATTTTTTTTGTTCAAAATTCAAATGTTTGGTTAAAGGTTTGTCTTTTTGTCTTAGAAATTCTACAATTTGATTGAATTTTTCTTTTCTTTCTTGACTAAAAAATTTTGTTGGTTGATAAGTATCCCCCTTATGCAGAATTTTCACATTTATTGGTTGAAAATGGAACTGTGTGAATAAAAATGAATCCGTTTCGCTTGAAAATTAACTTTTTTGTCTAAAATTCAGCAGTTTCGTAGAAAATTTGTATTTTCGGCTCGAAAATTCAACAATTTAGTAAAAAATCAATTTGCTGGATAAAAATTCAAATGTTTGGTTAAAAATGAACTATTTTGTTGAAAATTCAACAGCCTAGTAGAAAATTTGTATTTTAGGCTCAAAAATTCACCAATTTAGTAGAAAATAACTTTTTAGGTAAAAAACTTAAATGTTTGTTTGAAAATTAACTTTTTTGTTACAAATTCAATAGTTTAGTAAAAGTTTGTATTTCCAGTTGGAAAATTCGCCAATTTAGTGAAAAAATTAACTATTTGATTGGAAATTCATCTTTTTGGTAGAAAATAAATTTTTTGGGTGAAAATTCAAATGTTTATTTCAAAATTAATATTTTTTAGTTGAAATTTCAACTAATTTGTAGACAGTCTGTATTTTTGGCTCGAAAATTGAACTGCTTGGTTGAAATTTCATGTATTTAGTTAAAAATTGATCTTTTAATTGAAAATTCAACTGTTTTGCAGAAAATTTGTATTTTCATATAAAAAATTCAATGATTTGTCTCGAAAATTGAACTATTTGATTGAAAATTAACGTATTTTGACGTATTTTGTTTACAATTCATATTTTTGGTAGAAAATAGATTATTTGGGTAAAATTTCAAATGTTTGGTTAAAAATTAATCTTTTTTAGTGAAAAATTCAACTGCTATGTAGAAAATTGGTATTTTTAATTCGAAAATTTAACAATTTGGTAGAAAAATTAACTACTTTGTTAAAAAATTATGTATTTTGTTGAAAATTCATTTTTTTTGTTTTAATTCAAATGTTTGGTTGAAAGTTCGTCTTTTTGGCTTAAAAATTCTACACTTTGAATGAATTTTTCTTTTGTTTCTTGACTAACAAATCTTTTTGGTATAAAAGTCAACTCCTTATGTAGAAATTTCACATTTTTTTGGTTAAGAATGGAACTGCCTGGATAAAAATTATTCCATTTCACTTAAAACTTGACTTTTTTATTGAAAATTCCACAGTTTTGTAGAAAAATTGTATTCTCGATTTGAAAACTCAACATTTCAGTAGAAAATACATTTTTTGGCACGAAATGTAAATGTTTGGTTGAAAATTAACTTTTTAGTTGAAAATTCAAATTTGTTGTAAAAAGTTCGTATTTTTTTATCGGATATGGAACTATGATGAAAATTCATCTTTTTTGGTAGAAAATAAATGTTTAGGTTTAAAATTTAAATGCTTGGTTAAAAATTAATCTTTTTGATTCAAAATTCAACTGTTTTGTAGAAAATTTATATTTTCGGCTAAAAAATTCAACAATTTGTGTCGAAAATTGATCTATTTGGTTGAAAATTAATGTATTTTGTTGAAAATTTATCTTTTTGGTAGAAAATAAATTTTTTGGGTAAAAATTCAAATATTTATTAAAAAAATTATTCGTTTTTAGTTAAAAATTTAACGTTTTTGTAGAAAATTTGTATTTTTGTCTCCAAAATAAAACAATTTGGTTGAAATTTCATGTACTTTGTTGGAAATTCATCTTTTTTGGTAGAAAATAAATTTTTTGGGTAAAAATTCAAATTTTTATTTTAAAATTATTCTTTTATCGTTTGAAATTTAACTGGTTTATATAAAGTTGGTATTTTTGGCTCGAAAATTTAACTGTTTGGTTTTAATTTCATGTTTTTTGTTGAAAATTCATCTTTTTGGTAGAAAATACATTTTTTTGTTGAAAATTCAAATGTTTGGTGAAAATTAATCTTTTTTAGTTAAAAATTCAAATGTTTCGTAGAAAATTTGTATTTTTGGCTCGAAAATTTAACTGTTTGGTTTTTTAGTTAAAAATTCAAATGTTTCGTAGAAAATTTGTATTTTTGTCTCGAAAATTGAACAATTTGGTAGAAAATTTAAGTATTTGGCAGAAAAGCCATCTCTTTATGCAGAAATTTCAACCTTTTTGGTTAAAAATGATATAACTGTCTAGATCAAAATCAATCCGTTTCGGTTGAAAATTAACTTTTTTGTTGAAAGTTCAACATCTTAGTGGAAAATTTCTATTTTCGGATGGAAAATTTAACAATTTAGTAAAAAATTTAACTATTTGGTTGAAAATTGATTTATTTTGTTGAAAATTCATTTTTTTGGTAGAAAATAAATTTTTTTCGGTGAAAATTCAAATGCTTATTTAAAAATTAATATTTTTTAGGTGGAAATTCAACTGTTTCGTAGAAAATTTGTATTTTTGGCTCGAAAATTTAACAATTTGGTATAAAATTTTACTCTTTGCTTAAAAATTCATCTTTTTGGTAAAAAATAAATTTTTTGGTTAAAAATTAAACTGTTTGTTTAAAAATTAATTTTTTTAAATTGAAAGTTCATCTGTTTTGTTAAAAATTTGTATTTTCGGGTAAAAAATTCAACAATTAGGTGGAAAATTTAACTATTTGGTTCAAAAATGATGTATCTTGTTAAAAATTCATCTTTTTGGTAGAAAATAAATTTTTTGGGGTTAAAATTCAAGTGTTTATTTGAAAAGTAATCTTTTTTAGTTAAAATTTCAACTGTTTTTTAGAAAATTTGTATTTTTGGCTTGAAAATTTAGCAGTCTGGTAGAAAATGGACTTATTTGGTTGACATTCCATGTACTTTCTTTTAAATTCATCTTTTTGTTAGAAAATAAATTTTTTGGTTTAAAATTCAAATGTTTGGTTTAAATTAATCTTTTTAATTAAAAATTTAACTGTTTTTAAAAAATTTGTATTTTCGTCTGAAAAATTGAACAATTTGTCTCGAAAATTGAAGTATTTTTTTAACATTGTTGTACTTTGTTGAAAATTCATCTTTTTGGTAGAAAATAAATTTATGGAGTAAAAATTTAAATGTTTATTTGAAAATTTATCTTTTTTAGTTGAAAATTCAACTGTATTGTAGAAAATCTGTATTTTTGGCTCGAAAATTTAACCATTTCGTACAAAATTTAACTATTTGGTTGAAAATTTATATTTTGTTGAAATAAATTTTTTGGTTAAAAATTCAACTGTTTGGTTAAAAATTAATTTTTTTAAATTGAAAATTCAACTGTTTTGTTAAAAATTTGTATTTTCGGCTAAAAAATACAACAATTTGTTGAAAAATGTAACTATTGTATTGAAAATTGATGTATTTTGTTGAAAATTCATTGTTTTGGTAGAAAATGAATTTTTTAGGTAAAAAGTCAAATTTTTATTTTAAAATTAATGTATTTTAGTTAAAAATTCAACTGTTTTTCAGAAAATTTGTATTTTTGGATCGAAAATTTAGCCGTCTGGTAGAAAATTTACCAATTTGGTTGAAATTCCATGCACTTTCTTGAAAATTCATCTTTCTGTTAGAAAATAAATTTTTTGATTAAGAATTCATCTTTTTGTTAGGAAATAAATTTTTTGGTCAAAAATTCAAATGTTTGGTTGAAAATTAATTTTTTAAATTGAAAATTCAACTGTTTTGTAAAAACTTTGTATTTTAGTCTAAAAAATTCAACAATTTGTCTCGAAAATTGAACTATTTCTTGAACATTATTGTATTTTGTTGAAGATTCATATTTTTGGTAGGAAATAAATTTTTGGAGTAAAAATTTAAATGTTGATTTGAAAATTAATTTTTTTTTAGTTGAAAATTCAACTGTTTTGTAGAAAATTTGTATTTTTGGCTACAAAATTGAACCACTTCGTAGAAAATTTAACCTTGGTTAAAAATTCACCTTTTTGATATAGAATAAATTTTTTGGTTAAAAATTGAAATGTTTGGTTGAAAATTACCTTTTTTGTTGAAAATTCAATCGTGTAGTAAAAGTTTGTATTTTCGGCTGTAAAATTCAACAATTTGGTAGAAAATTTAACTATTCAGTTGAAAATTAATGTACTTTGTTAAAAATTCATCTTTTTAGTAGAAAATGAATTTTTTGCTTAAAAATTGAAATATTTGGTTGAAAATTAATCTGTTTTAATTGAAAATTCAACTCTTTTTGTAGAATATTTGTATTTTCGACTAAAAATTCCAACGATTTCGTAGAAATTGAACTATTCCGTTGAGAATGTATGCACTTTGTTGAAATATATGATCTTTTTGGTAGAAAATAAATTTTTTGGGTCAAAAATTCAAAATGTTTGGTTAAATGTTAATCTTTTTCAGTTGAAAATACAACTTTTTTGCAGAAAATTTTTCCTTTTCGCTTGAAAATTAGACCTTAAATATATGATATTGTATAGAATTCCTGAAAATAAAAACAAGAATCCAAAGACCAAATTTGGAAAACCAAGCTATTATTATTGATTTTGAATTTGGACTTAATCTTAATTTAAAATTCTCAATAAAATCATAATTGCTATCATTTTGTAAAAGTTTATTTCATTAAATATAAGAACTTCTAAATGCCCACAATATTTAAATACCTTGACTTGCGGGATCGTAATAGGGACCACTCAGGTCATCCATTCCTAATTCATTTCTAATTTTCTGCCCAGCTCTCGTCGAAGTAAAAAAGAAAAGGACAGGAAGATGTCTCCCGAAATGAATCAGAACCCTCACGATGTCCTCAAAAATTACATCTACTTTCACTAATTTCTTTTCTGTAAGAAAGAAGAATCGAATTTTCGTTTAATTTCCTCTCATTTGGCTATCGGGAAATTTACAACAAAAAAAGAAAAAACTTACCATTTTCTATAGTTGGAACAATTAATCGCAAACCGTACTCGGATATCATAACATCTTCTGGAGGAACATATTTGTAGGAACCTATTCTTACAGTGCGACAGGTGAGTTTTATGTGTAAGGATTCTTCGAAGCAATCCACCAAGTTATCGTTGGATTCTTCATTCAAATCTAAAAATAGGTTTACTTTTTATGTAAAATAATTAATTTAATAAAACTGAATTTTTCTTACATACCCTCTTCCACAAAATTATTAGTTTCACTTGAGGATTGGCTTTCTTCGTTTTGTGTACTCTCACTACTTGCTGCAATTTCTATATCTAACTTCCTCATTTTCGGACAGGGGGCGCTACTTTCTTCGTCGGAATTCTGCAAAATATATTTTAAACAATTATTATAAAAGTTTAAAATTTACGATATTCAGGGTGTCTACTCAAATCCTGGAAAAAAATTCCCTGAGATTTTCGGGGGTTTTCCCTAAATTTTATAAATAAATAAATTATAAAAAAATGTTTTCTTCAGTTTTTAAGGATTCAATTAATATGTCTAAATAAAAAAGCGCTGACTTATATCACAAGATATTCTTAAATATATTAACACCATCGATTAATTAAATAATTAAATAATACTAAAAACATAATTAATAATTTCTTGAATTTGTAAAGTCCATGAATTTGAATAATAATTAAAATAAATTTTTATTTTATCTTCTTATACTTAAAATTCAGTGTAAATTTAGGTAAAATTTATGTGGGTAATATATTAAATTTAATTTAAACCGATTGAAATTTCTAAACTACCAAGTAAAAATATTGCATTTTCAACAAGATAGATAAATTTTCAACGCAATAGTTAAATTTTCAACTGAAAAATAAATTTTCAGACAAATAGTTGGATTCTGAACTAAAAAAGACCAGTTTTCAACCAAAAATGGAATAGATAAATTTTCAGTTAAAAAATTAATTTTCCACAAAAAAAAAATTTTCAACCAAAGTGACGAATCTTTAAATGGAATAGTTGAATTTTAAGCCAAAAAGATGAATTTTCAACCACGAACATTAATTTCTACAAAAAAAAATCTGAAAGTAGTTTTATTTTTAACCAAAAATATGACTTTTTAACTAAAATTATAAATATTTAACTGCAATATTTGAATTTTCTTTAAAAAAAAACATTTTTTAACAAAATACACGAATTTTCTACTGAAAAAGACAAATTTTCAACCAAAGAGTGATAAATCTTCAACAAAAGTGATGCAATATTCAACTGGAATAGTTACATTTTCGTTTTAAAAAAAAATATTTTTCAACCCAAAAAAAAAATTAAAATAAAACAAAAATGGTTAAATTTTCAAACGAAGTAATGCATTGCCGACTGAAATAATTTATCTTTAACTGTAATAGTTGAATTTTAAACCAAACAGATGAATTTTGAACTAAAATGATGAATCTTAAACTATAATAATTGAATTTTAAAAAAAATTAATTTTGCATAAAGAAGATTAATTTATAACACAAAAACGAATTTTCACTAAATTAAATGAATTATCAACTGAAAAAGACAAATTGTCAATCAAAAATTGAATTGTTAAATTTTTATTTTTGAAAATTAATGTTGAAGTAAAAAAAAATAATTTTCAGCAAAAATGAAAAATAATTTTCTAAGAAACAGTAATTTTTTCAAACAAAGTCATCAATCTTCAACTAAAAAGATGAGTTTTCGACTGAAATGATGAATTTTTAAATAAAAAGATTAATTTTCTACCAAAAAGACGAATTTTCTACAGAAAGACAAATTTTCACCCAAATTGTTG
>JAUELO010000001.1:2952848-2964032 GCA_032357855.1 Amphibolips quercusostensackenii | reverse complement strand
CAAAGTACGCTAAAAGTTTTCTTGGCCCACAATGTTGGGAAACAGAAATATCTTTTAAAAAATGATTTACACATCTAAAAAAAATCCATTTAACATTTTTTGGTCCTCGCCGAAGACGAAAATATTTATATGTATTAGCTAAACTAAATTTATAATGAAAAAAGGGGAAAAGAGGGAAAATTTTCGAGAATAGGGAAAAAAGGGAAATTTCTCAAAAAAAAAGGGGAAGACTGTGCACCCTGGAAATAGTAGCAAAATATCGTTATGGCTTAAAGAAAGTGTCAAATAGTATCAAATCAAAAGGCCTGTGGTACAAAATCTTTTGTCATTTAAATTCAATGTCTTTTTCAATTACCTGACAGTGGTACTTGCACCATTTCGGACCATGACGAGACTATCAACGTCTCCGGGTTGTGACGGCCTCACTGTTTCGAGTAAAAAGGTGTTGGGTCGCGCACAAATGTCCCTGGAAACCAAACCAACATTTGTGGTAGTGATTCCCTGCAAATCGAGGCTTCCGATTGGAGTTTTCTTGCGTTCATCGTCGGGGTATTTCCAGTAGGAAACGGTGTCGCCTTTTAGAAGACACCATCTTCGATGCCAAGCTCCGAATCCGGAGACGTCCTCGAACATTGTCAGGAAACCGCGATGCTCGACTGAAACTGATAATTCGCAGGAAACGTGCATTTGCAAACGACCTTCCAACGGAGAATTATGCGGGACCTGAAAAAAAGGATGAATCAATTCTAGAAAATTTCAGGATGTCTACTCGAATCCTGGAAAAAAATTCCCTGACAATCACAGATTAAAACCACGGATCTCAAGTTTCTTCCAGTTATAATTTTTCATAGTACGGAACAATTAAAATATTTTTCATTTTTTAAAACAATTTTAATTAAATTTAATTTAGAAAGCTTTGACAAATTATTATATCATAAGAAATTCTTAAATATATTAGTCTCATAGATTAATTGAATATTAAATAATACTAAAAACATAACTAATCATTTGTCTAATTTGTCTCTGAATTTCCTGAAATTGGATAATGATTGAAACAAATTTATATTTTATCTTTTTATATTTGAAATTCACTAGTGATCATTTTCAACTGAAAAGACGATCTTCAACTGGAATAGATGAATTTCAAATAAGAACAATAAATTTTTAACAAAAGAATTAAAGTTTCAACTAAGTTGTTTTATTTTAAAACAAAAAGATGAATTTTCAACTAAAATTATGCTTATTTTACTGGAAAACTTGAATTTTCAACAAAAAGGACGATTCTTTAAACAGAAAGATTAATTTTATTCCAAAAAGATGATTTTTAAACAAAATGCATTAATTTTCAATTGAAAAAGACAAATGTTTATTCAAGCAGTTGAATTTAAAACTAAAAAACATCAAGTTTAACAAAAAATAGAATAGTTACATTTTCAGTTGAAAAATTAATTTTCCACAAAAAAAAAAATTTTTAACCAAAGTGATAAAATTTCAAATCAAAATGACGATCTTCAACTGGACTAGATGAATTGCAAACAAAAAAAATAAATTTTTAACAAAAGAGTTTAAGTTTCAACCAAGTTGTTTTATTTTGAAACAAAAAGATGAATTCTCAACTAAAATTATGTTTATTTTACTCGAAAACTTGAACTTTTAACAACAAGAAAAATGATTTTTCAAACAAGAAAATTAATTTGATTCCAAAAAAGTGATTTTTCAACAAAATACATGAAATTTCAACAAAAAAGACAAATTTTCAACCAAACAGTTAAATTATCAACTTAAATTGTGCTTTTTCAAATGGAAAAACTTGAATTTTCAACCAAAAAGATGTTAGTTTGTAACAATAATTATAAAATAATTATAAATAATTAAATAATCTGAAAACATAATTAGTCATTTACTAATCTGTCCCTAAAGTTCATGACTGAATAATTGAAACAAATTTTTACTATACCTTCTTATACTTAAAATTCAGTGCATATTTAGGTAAAATTATTGTGTGTACTATGTTAATTCAATTTAAACCGTTTAAAATTCCTAATTTTTAAAGTAAAAATATTGCATTTTCTACCAGATATATCATTTTTTTAAACAAAATAGTTGAATTTTCACCCACAAAGATTAATTTTCTACCAAAAAAGATGATTTTTCAACAAAATATATTAATTCTTAACCAAATAGTTGAATTTTTAACTAAAAAAGACCAATTTCCAACCAAGCAGTTAAATTTTAAACTAAAAACGTTCAGTTTTATACAAAAAATGGAATAATTTGATTTTCATCCACAAAAATTAGTTGGAACAAAATTAGCCAAAGTGATAAACCTTTAACTGGAAAAGTGGAATTTTAAACTAAAAAGATGTATTTTTAACAAAAGAGTTTAATTTCCAACCAAGTAGTTTCATTTTCAACCAAGTAGTTTCATTTTCAACAAAAAGAATAAATTTTCAAAAAATGGGATAAATTTTCTACCAAAAAAGACAATTTTTCAACAAAATATATTAATTCTTAACCAAATAGTTGAATTTTTAACGAAGTAGTTGAATTTTGAACTAAAAACGATCAGTTTTATACAAAAATGGAATAATTTAATTTTCATCTACAACAATTAGCTTTCAAACAAAAAATTAGCGAAAGTGATGAATTTTCAACTACAATGATGAATCTCTTCAACTGGAAAAGTGTAATTTTAAACCGAAAATATGTATTTTTGAAAAAAGAGTTTAATTTTCAACCAAGCAGTTTCATTTTCAAACAAAAAGATGAATTTTCAAATAAATGATGAATATTTAACTGGAATACCTCAATTTTCAACCAAAAGGATACATTTTCAAAAAATGGGATCGATTTTTCAACAAAATATATTTTTTTTCCACGAAATGGTTGAAATAGTTAAATTTTCAATAAAAAAATCCATTTTCAATTGAACAGTGAACTTTTGAACTAAAAAAGATCAGTTTTGTACAAAAAATAGAATGATTGGATTTGCATTTAAAAAAATTAATTTTCCAACAAAAAATTACCTAAAGTGATAAATTTTCAACAAAATACATAAATTTTCGAATAAAAAAGACCATTTTTAAATCAAATAGTTAAATTTTGAACTTTAAAATAATAATTTTCAACCAAAAATAGAATAGTTAAATTTTCAGTTAAAAAATTAATTTTGAACCAAACTGATAAATTTTCAACTCAAATGATGAATCTTCAACTGGAATAGTTAAATTTTAAATTAAAAAGATAAATTATCAACTAAATACATGAATTTTCCACTAAAAAAATATAAATTGTCAACCAAAAAATGAATGGTTAAATTTTCAGTTAAAAAAATTAATGTTCAACCAAAGATATGAATTTTCAACTAAAATGGTGAAATACTCAATTAAAATAATTACATTTTCACTTTAACAAACTAACTTTTAACCGAAAAAAGAACTGATTTTCAAACAAAAAAAAGCTAATTTTCAAAAAAATAGTTACATTTTCAAGCAAAGTGACGAATTTTCAACTAAAAAGATGAATCTTTCACTGGAACATTTTAATTTTAAACCAAAAAAATGAATTTTCAACTAAAATGACGAATCAATCTAAAATAATTGCATTTTCGACCAAAGAGATGAATTTTCATTTAAAATTATGAATCTTCAACAAAAAAGATCAATTTTCAACCCGGTAGTTAAATTTTGAACTAAAAACGACCAGTTTTGTACAAAAATGGAATAATTTAATTTTCATCTACAGAAATTAGTTTGAAAAAATTTTCAACCAAGTAGTTTCATTTTTAAACAAAAAGATAAATTTTCAAATAAATTATTAATGTTTAACTAGAATACTTAAATTTTCATTCAAAACGGTGAATTTTCAAAAAAGATCAACTTTCTAGAAAAAACACGATTTTTCCACAAAATATGTGAATTTTGAACACAATGGTTAAAACAGTTGAATTTTCAATCTAAAAAGTCAATTATCAATTAAATAGAAAATTTTTCAACTAAAAAAGATTAATTTTGTACCAAAAATGAAATAATTGAACTTGCATTTAGAAAAATTCATTTTCCAAAAAAAAATTACCTAAAGTGATAACTTTTCAACAAAATACATGAATTTTCAACTAAAAAAGACAATTTTTTAAACCAAGTAGTTAAATGTTGGACTAAAAAATATCAATTTCTAACAAAAAATGGAATAGTTAAATTTTCAGATAAATAATCAATTTTCCACAAAAATAAAAACAAATTTTAAACCAAAGTGAAAAACTTTAAACTGAAAACGACGATCTTCTACTGGAATAGATGAATTTCAAATAAAAACGATAAATTTTTAACAAAAGAGTTTAAATTTCAATCCAGTTGTTTTATTTTTAAACAAAAAGATGAGTTTTCAACAACAACAAAAATGATTTTTTAACCAAGAAGATTAATTTGATTCTAAAAAGGATGATTTTTCAACAAAATACATGAATTTTCAACTAAAAAGGACAAATTTCAAACTAAATAGTTGAATTTTTAACCAAAAATAGAATAGTTCAATTTTTTGTTAAAAAAAAAAATTTCAACAAAAGGAATGAATTTTCACTAAAATAATGACTGTTTATCTGAAATACTTGAATTTTCAAGCAAAAAGATAAATTTTCAACTAAAATAATGAACTTGAAATTATTAACTAAAAAGATTATTTTCTGCAAAAAAAAAACGGAATCTTCAACAAAATGAAGAATATTCAACCGGAATAGTTGAATTTTAAGTAAAACAATGAATTTTCAACCTTAGATTAAAATTTGTAGCTAAGAAATTCAATACTCAAACAAAAACATACCATTTTATCTAAAATTATGGACTATTTAACGGGGATAATTACATTTTTAGTTAGAAAAATTAATTTTAAATTAAAAAAATAAATTTTTAGCAAAATACTTAAACTTTTAACTGAAATAGTTCAATTTTACGTTAAAAATTAATTTTCAACTAAAAAAAAAAACGATCATTTAATCAAATAGCTTATTTTTCATCCAAAAATATATATTTCAGTTAAAATTATAACTCTTCAACCAAAAAAATTAATATGCAAGAATCTTACTTACCAAAGTAACAGTCTTACTTTTAACCAAATAATTATATTTGCGTTCCAAAGAATACAAATTCTCGTTAAATATAGTAGACGATATTTCAAAAAAAAGAGGTTTTAATTTTCAATAAGAAAACGGTCGAATTCAACCAAAAAAGACGCACTTTTAACAGGAGTTGAATTTTCAACTAAGACGAATTTTTCAGTCAACGGAGAAAAAATTTCAAATAAGCTGTTGAATTTTTAACCAGAAAGAATAAATCAATTATTTCGTTTAATCTGTTTTGTAAAAATGCAATATTTTACGTGAAATGTATGGATTTTAAGGCGTTTAATATTGAACTAAATATGCAGTTAAACTTTCGAACGTTTCAGAAACTTTGGTCCAATGAAACGTTTCACCGGCTTATATCCTTAACCATAAATGTAAAAATGAACAAAAAAAATTATATCCTACATTGTTCATAGTAAATTGTTGTCGATGAACTTCCCTCAAACTGAAAACGACGAATCCCGCGAGAGAAAATGCGGGAGACCTCACAGCGGACGGACCTGCCGGACTTTGAACCGTGGGCCTAAGTAATTTGCTATCGTGTTTCAGGAACTTCTTCGGTGTTTTTCCACCAGGCTAAAATAAAAACAGATTTTAGTTTTTAAAGAATTTTAAACAAAACTATCCTTAAAATAAAGAAGAAAAAAAATTATTAGATTTGAATTTCGCGCCAAAATGTTGCTGAAATTTCAGGTTATGTTTGAATGTGGCTTTAAGAATTTGGCGCGAAATTCCAATTCCAAGTTTGATATTTTAAATCCACCTTTTTAGAACCAGAGGAGGAGCTTCCATTATTGTGGATATGATACTTGATTTCGTGAGGCAAAACTTCAGCACGGGTTTGGAGCGAATAAACCTCGATTTTGATCTGGAAATCGCTGAAAAGATCCTCGATCTTCAGGGTTGATGGGAATCTTACACAGGAATCTCCAGATTCTGCCTGAACAACTGGAGTTGAGACGACATTTTCCATGTGGCGAACGAGACAGACAAAGTGAAGTCGCGTATCTGTTGTAAAAATAAGAAATTTTATTGCAAACGTTCTCATATTAAAAACAATTTTTCAGAAAATTCTAATTACCAGCATCCAAATTGCGGAAATTCTCCCGCTTGAGCGGCAAAGTAATCGCAGAAACGGTAAGGGATCCATTCTCCTGAAATTCCGGAGATCCGGGGACAACAGGTCTTAAAGTTCCTTGAACTTTTAGTCGCTGAAGCTCCTGGATCGCCGCCTGTCTTCGGTGTGCTGACGAAATAAATACAAACGAGAAATCAGAATTTTAAAGAATTTTTGAAACAGTTTCAAAATAGTGTCATAAAAGTCAAGTATTAAAACTGAGCTTCAATGTTTATTTAAAATGTTATTCTTTTGTCTATAAATGATCAGAATTCATATTTATTGCTCGTAAGCTTCACAATCTTTCCCTTTTCTCTCATTTTTACACTTATATTCAAACTAAATTAATGGAACCCAATCAGAAAATCCAACTATTTTTTGTTAAAAGTTTTTTTTTTGTTGTTGAAAAGTCTGCCATTAAATTTTTTGTTACAGATTTACCTCTTTTGGTTCAAAATTTTATTATTTGGTTCTAAATTGAAGTATTTTATTAACGATTCAACAATTTTGTTAAAAAAATCATACTTCTTGGTTGAAAATTTAACGGTTTTGTTGGAAATTAATCTTTTTAGGTTGCAACTTCAACAATTTGTTTGAAATTATTTTTCTTTCTTGACTAACAAATTTTGTTTATTGAAAATTGAACTATTTTGTTGAACATTTATCATTTTGGTTTGAAAGATTATCTCTTTTTATAGAAATCTCAACTTATTTGGTTAAAAATGCAACTGTTAGGTTAAAAATTAACCTGCTTCGGTTGAAAATAAACTTTTATGTTGAAAATTCACATTTTTGGGTTGAAAATTGAACTATTTGTAGCAAACTCGTAGTTTCAGCTCGAAAATTCAATACTTTGGTAGAAAATTGAACTATTTGGTTGAAAATTCATCGGTTTTGTTGGAAATTCATCTTTTTGGCTTGAAAATTAAACAATTTGTTAAACATTTTTTTTTCTTTCCGGACAAACAAATTTTTTTTATTGAAAATTTAAATATTTTGTTAATCATTTATCTTTTTGCTTTGAAAATTCATCTCTTTTTATAGAAATGTCAACTTTTTTGGTTCAAAATACAACTGCCTGGTTAAAAATTAACCTTTTTCAGTTGAAAGTAAACTTTTTTGTTGAAAGTTAACATTTTCGGATTTAAAATTCACATTTTTGGGTTGGAAAAATAACTGTTTTGTAGCAAAAACGTAATTTCGCATCGGAAGTTCAAGACTTTGGTAGAAAATTCAACTATTTTGTTGAAAATTCGTCTTTTTGGTAAAGAATCAAGTATTTTGTTGAAAATTTGTCTTTGTTGGTTAAATCCAACTGTTTTTTTTATATTTTTAATCAAAATTTGTATTATTGAAATATCTACTATTACATTTGGCGGTTGCAAATTAATTTTTTTATTGTTAAAAATTCAACTTCTTGGTCGAAAGTTGAAACAATTTTTTAAAAGTTCATTTTTTTTGTTTCACGATTCATAATTTTAGTTGAAGAATCGTTTTTTTGGGGGGTCAAAATTAATTTTTAAAATGCAAATTCAACTATTTTGTTAAAAATTCAACAATTTCATTAATTTTTTTTTTAATTAATAGAACCCAATAAGGAAATCCAACTATTTTTTGATGAAAGTTATTTTTTTCGGTTGAAAAGTCTGACATTAAATTTTTGGCTGAGAATTTATCTTTTTTGGTTCAAAATTTTATTATTTGGATATAAATTAAATTATTTCGGTGACAATTCAACAATTTTGTTAAAAAATCATACCACTTGGTTAAAAATTTTACGGTTTTTTTGGAAATTCAACTTTCTGGCTTGAAAATTCAACAATTTATTCAAAATTTTGTTTCTTTCTTGGCTAACAAATTTTTTTATTGAAAATTGAACTATTTAATTGAACATTTAATTTTTTGGTTTAAACATTCATCTCTTTCTATAGAATTTTTAACTTTCATGGTTAAAAATGCAACTGCCAGGTTAAAAATTAAAGTGTTTCGGTTGAAAATAAAGTTTTTTGTTGAAAATTCACATTTTCGGGTTGAAAATTCAATGGTTTTGCAGCGAATTCGTAGTTTCGGCTCGAAAATTCAACAATTTGATAAAAAATAAAACTATATGGTTAAAAATTCATCTTTTTTGATAAAAAACCAAGTATTTTGTTGTAAATTCGTTACTGTTGATTAAATCCAACTGTTGTTGATTTTAAATTAAAATTTTTATTTTTGAAATATCAACTATTACATTTACCGTTAAAGATTTATTTCTTTGTTAACAATTCAACTTTTTGGTTGAAATTTGAACCAATTTCTTAAAAGTTCATTTTTCTGGTTGAAGATTCATAATTTTAGTTGAAAATTCTTATTTTTTTGTTGTTTAACAATAACTTTTTCAACTGTCAATTCAACTATTTTATTAAAAACTCTGTTTGGTTGTAAATGAACTTTTTTGTTGAAAATTTATATTCTCAGGTTGAAAATTTAACTGTTTTATAGAAAATTCGCCGTTTTGACTTGAAAATTCAAGAATCTGGTATAAAATTCAACTATTTGGTGCAAAAATGAAATTTTTTGTAGAAAACTCGTCTTTTCACTGAAAATTAATTCCACTAAATGAACATTTAAATATTATACTTTTGCTTAAAAATTGATTTGTTGTTTTAAAAATTCAACAGTTTAGTTAACAATTTTTACAAACGATTATGTAATTTGTTGAATATTCGTCTTTTATCAAAAATTAATTTTTTAAACTAAAAATTTAATTAATTTGTTGAAAAATCAAGTGATTGGTTGGTTCATTGGTTGTATTCGTTTGAAGTAATTGAAATTTTTAAATGTTTGTGAAATCTTCCAAAAAATTTGAAAATAATTTAAAATCTTTGAAATGTTTTGAAACCTTTGAAATCTGGTTTACTGTACCCTTTTTGAAATCTTTTAAATATTTGTGAAATGTTTTGATATCTTGTAAAAAATTTTGAAATAGTTTAAAATCTTTCAAATGTTTTCTTTGTTCTTGTTTTTTTATCTTTAAAATTCTTGTATTTTTTTCAAATATTAATCGAATTTCCATTAAATCTTTTAGAGTATTTGTGAAATCTTCTGTATTCGTTTGAAGTGATTGAAATTTTTTTGATCTTTGTAAAATCTTCTAAAAAATTTGGAATTAATTTAAAATCTTTGAAATGTTTTGAAACCTTTGAAATCTGGTTTATTGTACCCTTTTTGAAATCTTTGAAATCTGGTTTATTGTACCCTTTTTGAAATCTTTGAAATCTGGTCTATTGTACCCTTTTTGAAATCTTTGAAATCTAGTTTATTGTACCCTTTTTGAAATCTTTGAAATGTTTTGAAATTTTTGAAATCTAATGTACTAGACCCTTTTTAAAACTTTTTTAAAATTTGTGAAATCTTTTGAAATTTTCTTGAAATCCTTGAAATATTTGAAATTCTTGAAATCTTTGAAATTCTTGAAAGCTTTTGAAATCCTTATGAATCCTTTGAAATATTTGTGAAATCTTTTGTAATCGTTTGAAATCTTTGTTAAATCTTCTAAAACTTTCTCAAAAATTTTTTAATCGTTTAAAATCTTTGAAATGTTTTGAAATCTGGTGTACTTTTTATGAAACCTTTCAAACATTTGTGAAATCTTTTGATATCCCTTAAAAAATTTTTAAATTGTTTAAAACCTTTGAAATGTTTTGAAATCTTAGAAATGATGTTTTACCATACCTTTGTTAAAATCTTTAAAATCATTGAAATCTTTTAAAAGTTTTAAAATGTTTGTGAAGTTGTTATGAAATCTTTATTCAAATTTGGTGTGCACACCTTTTTTAAATCGTTGACACCCGTGAAATCTTTGTGAAATATCACATTTTGAAATCTGGTGTACTCTCAAAAACATTTCAATAAAATTACTGTTTTAAAAGCACAAAAAAAATTTAAAAATTCAAGGTACTTTTGAAAAATTCAAGGAGAATTCCAGGTTTTCAAGGTTTTCAAGGTCGCTGGACACCCTGCGTTTTAAAAATAGGATTCTTACTTGCAAGAAGAAGAAGTCTCTCTCCCTCGACCTGCTCCCTAGAACCGCTGAATTCTACAGTGGAATTGCACAAATTTAGAGCTTGACTAGCTTGGCCCATAGTGGTTTCTTGTTTTCCAACTTCTTCCACAAGTCGCTTAACTTTTTCCACCACGAGAGCCGATTCTTGTTTTTCATCGGCGGGCGCCGGACTTCCAGGAGAAATAATGTTGTCCGGAATTCTAGAGATTAGACGAATGGGTGTTTTTGGGGTTTGGGATTGTTGACGTCTGTAAAAGCTGACACTGTGCATCAAAGGGACGCAGCTATCGCCCTCGACTACGTAGGGCTCCTTCTTCAAAGGAGAGGCTGGCGAGTTGACTTTTATCGGGGAACGATAAGACGGCCTGAAACGTATAAAAAAATTAGATACAAATAGTAAATTATCAGAAGTATGCAATATATTCAGTGCTGTAATAGATACATCTATAAAATTACAATTTTAATTGTAAATAATCATGAATTTGTAAATAATGTGATTTTTTTCTTAAATTAGATTAGTATCAGAGTTCTCAAATGCCCAACAGTTGAGCAAATGCTCTCGAGAATATGCTCATCATTTAAGCTCGAACAGAGCATTCATAGAGCATTTAAGAGAATTGAAAGCATTTACTGCTTAAACAAATATATATCATAAATAATGCATATATTTTCACCGAAACATTCTAGAGTGAAATAAACATATCTTGTTTTTAAATTACAGAGTTGCTACAGGTCAGGTAATTCCAGAAAGTCAGGGAATGTCAGGGAAAACCTGACAGAATTAGGGAATTTTCGATAAACTAAAGCTGAAGTTAATTTTAATATGATGGTCAAAAATCGGAACTATTTGGTTGAAAATTAAACTGTTTTGGTTAAGGATTTAAACTATTTTGTTGAAAA
>JAUELO010000001.1:2921696-2934482 GCA_032357855.1 Amphibolips quercusostensackenii | reverse complement strand
GTATCTTCTCTGCTTTCGATATTGTTGGTTTTACCTGTGAAAAAAAAAATATTTTTCACTCCGTATCGTTTAAATTTTAAATCTAATATTATATAATAGTTTAAAATCGCTCCTCACCAAAGTCGGATGAGATAAATCATCCTCCCAATTATTAATCGTCGATGCGAGAGCCGCTAATCTGTTTAATCTGGCTCCACATTTTGCAGATTTTTGTTCCGAAGATTCTTCCTCAGCCATGAATTTTTCCTCTGTTCTATGAATCGGTGAGCTAAGCTCTCTATCTGTATAAAAATATATAATTTTTTAAATTATATTTTTTTATTTGGACCTTTAAACACAAACGATACTTAAAAAACAGTCAGGGAGGCAATTCCGCGATCGATTCCAAATTCCTGGTAATTTCCCGGTCAAGTTTTCAAACAACAATATTGATTTTTAAACAATAAGATTAATTTTCTACCAAAAAATACAATTCAGAAATAATAGATGAACTTTTTAACGAAATGGTTGAATTTTCAATTAAAGGAGACCATTTTTCAACAAAATAGTTGAATTTTGAACTACAAAAAAATCAACTTTCAACCGAAAATGGAATAGATACATTTTTGGTTAATAACATTAATTTTTAAACAAAATGATGAATTTTCAACTACATACACGAAATTTCTACTAAAGAAAGATGAATTGTCAACCAAAAAATGAATAGTTGAATTTTCAGTCGAAAAAAATTAATGTTCAACCAAAGATATGATTTTCAACTGAAATGATGTAATATTCAATTAGAATGATTAAATTTTCAGTTTAAAAAAACTAATTTTTAACCGAAAAGAGAAATAATTTTTGTTTCAAAAAAACTAATTTAAAAAAAAAAGAAAAATAATAACTGAAAAAACTAAAAAAGTAATAAAAAAATTAATGTTTAACCAAAGATATGAATTTTTAACTGAAATCATGGAATATTCAATTAGAATGATTACATTTTCAGTTTGAAAAAACTAATTTTCAACTAAAAAAATAACTAATTTTCATTAAAAAAAAAAACTAATCAAAACAAAAATTTTTTTAATAGTTACATTTTCAAACAAAGTGATGAATTTTCAATTAAAAACATGAATCTTTAACTGGAATATTTTAATTTTGAATCAAAAACATGAATTTTTAACTAAAAAGATGAATCAAACTAGAATAATTGCATTTCCGACCGAAATGATAAATTTGTTACTAATATGATGGAATATTCAACTATAATAGTTAATTTTTGATTGAAAAAAAATTCATTTTCAACAACGAAAAATCAACATAATAGTTCAAGATTCATCTAGAAAAGTTAAATTTTCAGCTAAAAAAAAGACAATTTGCAACAAAACAGCTCATTTTTTAACCAAAGAGATGAATTTTCAATTAAGATTATAAATCTTCAAAAAAAAAGGAATTTTTACCAAAAGAGTTGACAAAAATTAATTTTTACTAAAAAAAAAAAGATAAATTGTCAAACAAAACTTAAATAATTAAATTTTAAGTTAAAAAAAGTAATGTTCAAACAAAAAGATGAATTTTTAATTTAGACTATGACATATTTAACTAAGATGATAAATATTCAAATGAAATAATTTAACTTCAAACCAAAAAGATGAATTTTCAACCGAAAAGATTAATTTCTACCAAACAAGCCGAATTTTTAACTGAAACAGATTATTTTTCAATCAAAAATTGAACAATTGAATTTTGAGTAAAAAAAATGAATGTTCAACCAAAGAAATGAGATTTTAATTAATATTATGGAATATTAAACTGATATAATTAGTTACATTTTCAGTTTCAAAAAAAAATTTTAACCCAAACGGAAACAAATTTTCAACAAAATAGTAAAATTTTCGGAAATTTTTTTTTTTTATTCGAAGAAAAATAATTTTTCAACCCAAGAAATGAACTTTTAATTAAAATTATGAAACTTCAAAAAAAAAATAATAATAATAATAATTTTCAACACGAGAGTTTAACTTTTAACCAAGTAATTTTATTTCCAACCTAAAAGATGAATTTTCAACTAAAATGATACATATTTAACTGGAATACTTGAATTTTTAACCGACAAGAAGATAGACTTTCAAAGAAAAAGATAATTTTCAATATTCGTGAGGAACAAGTTAAATTTTCAGTAAAAAAATTACATTTATAAAAAAATAGTTACATTATCACACCAGAAAGATTAATTTTCAAATTAGACGAATATTTCAATCAAATAATTTAATTTTTGACCAAAAAGATGAATTTTCAACCAAAACGATTGATTTCTACCAGAAAAGACGAATTTTCAACTAAAAAATAATTTTGAATAATTAAAAAGTTAAAAAAAGTTAAAATCATTTTTAACAAAAGAGTTTAACGTTTAAACAAGTAATTTTATTTCCAATCTAAAAGATGAATTTTTAACTAAAATGATAAATATTTAACTGGAATACTTGAATTTTCGATCGACAATCAGTATTTTTAGACAAGAAAATTAAAATTCAAAGAAAAAGATAATTTTCTATAAAAAAGACAAATTTTCCACAAAGTACATAAAATTCCAAACAAATAGTTGAATTTTTAAGTAAAAAATATCAATTTCCAGCCAAATAGTTGAAATTTAATTGAAAAAAAGAGAAACTTTTAATTTAAGATCAAACAGTAATCTATTTTCTTATGAAAAATTTTTAATGCTAAAAAAGCATGGAAATGATTTACAGTTAAAAAAAACTTCTAAACTACCTTAATTTTCGGCTCATTAGAGACAAAAATGACATTTGAAAAAGAGGGAGAAAATAAATTTTCAACAAAAATAAAATAGTTCAATTTTCACTTAAAAATCTAATTCTTCCCAAAAAAACGTATTTTTATCAAAATAGTTAAATTTTCTACTGGAATAGTTAAATATTTAGATAAAAAAATTTATTTACAACCAGAGAGTTCAGTTTTCAGTTTTCAAACAAAAAAGGTGAATTCTTAATGAAAGATTTAATATTTCTTATTTCACGTATGAATTTTCAATCCGAAAGGACAAATATTTAACAAAACAGTTCAATTTTCGACTAAAAGAGATAGCTAAAAAAATTGAATTTTAAACCAAATAGTTGAATTTAACTAAAAAATAAGAATTTTTAACAAAATAGTTAAATCCTCAACCAAAATGAGGATTTTTCAAAAGAGAAAATTAATTTTCTGCTCGATAAGATGAATTTTCAACAAAATACATAAATTTATAAAAAAGTTCAATTTTCCACCTGAAGCTATGAGTTTTAAAAAAAGTTAATTTTCTACCTAGTTTTTTTTTTAATCAATAGTTTAATTTCAACTGAATAGTTGATTTTTCTACCAAAATAAATAAATTTTCAACCGAACTGTTGAATTCTCAAAAAAAAATTTAATCAAAAATGGAATTGTTACATTTTCGGTTTCCAAAAATTAATTTTCAAACTGAAAAAAAAAGAATTTTCCACCACTTGTACCGAAAAAGACGAATCGGTAACCAAATAGTTGAATCCAAATCAAAAATGATTAATTTTAAAAGAAGAAGATTAATTTTATACTCAAAATGACGAATTTTCAACAAAATACATACATTTTCCACAAAACAATTGACTTTTTCACTCAAAACCGAATGGATGAATTTTCTACTAAAATAGCTGAATGTTCAACAAAATTATTAATTTAAAAAAAACATAACTTTTCAACCAAAAATGAAATAGTTACATTTTCAGTTTAAAAAAAAATAAATAAAAAAAAAGAACTTCCTACCAGTTTAGTTCGATCAAACAAGACAAATTTGTAACAGAATAGTTGAATCCACAGACAATAAGATGAATTTTTGAAAAAAAAATTAATTTTTTACCTAAAACGACGTATTTTTCAAAAAAGCAGTTAAATTTTTAAGCCGACACTATGAAGTTTTAACAAAAAAGTTAATTTTCTACCAAGTAGTTAATTTGCCAATTAGTTTAAATTTTAATCATAGAGTTTAATTTTCTACCAAAATAGTGAAATTTTCAACAAGAAGATGAATTTTCAAATAGAAAAAAAAACAATTTTTAATGAAAAATATATATTTCTAACCAATAATGGAATATTTATATTTTCAGTAAAAAAAAACTGGTTCAATTTTCCACTCTCAAGATGAATTTTCATCTAAAATCATGAATCTTCACCAAAAAATTGCTTTTTAACAAAATAGTTCAACTTTCAACGAGTTAGTTAAATTAAAAAAAAAAAATGAATTTTTGAAAGAAAAGTGGAATTGATGATGTTTTAACACAAAAAAAAATTTTAATTTGAATCAAAAACAATTCCAAGCAATACGAAATATGAATATTCATCAAAATAGTTCAAGTTTAAACCAAAAAGATGAATTTTCAATGAAAAAGATTAATTGTTAACAAAGTAGTTCAACTTTCAACCAAGTTGTCCATTTTTTGACCAGAAAGATGAGTTTTTAACAAAATAGTTGCATTTTTAACAAAATAATTAAATTTTCAATCAAATAGTAGAATTTTAAATCAAAACAAAAGCTTAAACGATCTCCTTACAAATTTGTTATTTTATTTATCTTATTTTGAAGATAAAAATTAATAAATAAAGCATCAATAACGATTTAAGAAAATTGTACTTTTTCATCTAAATGCTGCCAATGTTCGAAAATGTAATAAAAACTATTAACATTTTGTTTTTAAAGTTATATAATCATAATTTTTTTAAAGATTCTTAATAAAATTCAAAAAGATTTTTGAAGATTTCAGAGTTATGTCAAAAACATGCAGAAAATTTTAGAGTTTTATTTTTTTAATATACAGGATTTTACCAAAATTTAATAATAATTCTAGTCAGTTTAAAAGATCTTCACGGTTTTTAGAAGTTTATTTTACATCTCTTTTAAAATATGTAAATCGAATTTTACCAAAAATAAAAAAAAATCTGCATAATTAAAAAACTTGTCTTAAAATCTTGCGGATTCTTTTTTGACAATTTCAGAAATATTTTAAAAAGTTTTAAAATCTTTTTAAATATTCTCTTAAAAGTAATTTTTCAAAATAAAAAAATCATTTGAAATTTTCCCAGGAATCTCAAGAATTTTTATTCTATTATCTCAAAATTCTTAAAAATCTTTTTTTCTAAATCATTAAAAATCTTCATTTTGTTTGAAATTTTTGGAAATCTTAAAGATTTGAAGTATTTTCGAATCTTTTCAAAACTTTTAAAACTGCTAAATATCTTTTGCAATAATGGAGTTTTACTAAAAAATCTTCAATCCTGAAAAATTAAAAAAATGGTCTTACAATCTTCTAGATTCTTTTTTCGTATATTTTTCATGCTCAAAAATTAAAACTTATCTTTTAATATGAAACACAAATAATCTTTAATTTTCCCAGAAATCCTATTCTTGATACCGGTAATTTTTTTGTTACCGTTACCCACAATTTTATTTACCGGTATATACATTCCGTAAGTGAAATTATTCGAAGTTTTTTTATTATTTTTGAAAAGCTAATTTTTACATTTTTCTCGTCAACAACGAAAGATATGTATAAAAAATGTTTTTATTTATTACAAAAATATCAAATATGTAAGAAAATGTTTAATTGGATTACATGAATTTTAAATCAAAAAGATGAATTTTTAACAAAAAAGACAAATTTTCAACTAAGTAGTTCAATTTTACACTAAAAAAGATCAATTAAAAAAAAATGCAATAGTTCAAATTTCAGTTTCAAAAATTAATGTACAACCAACGAAATTAATTTTCAAATAAAATTACAGAATATTAAATTGGAATAGAAGTTACATTTTCAGTTAAAAACAAATAATTCTCAAGCGAAAAAAGACCGAATTGGAAAAAAATAGTTACATTTTCCACAAAGTGATTAATTTTTAACTAAAATAATTATTCTTCATCTGGAATAGTTGAATTTTAAATCAAAATATTAATTTTCCACTTAATTTAAAAATTTTAAATTTTCAATGATGAATCATTCACTAGAGTAATTGAATTTTTAACCAAGAAGGTGAATTTGAAACCAAGATTAATAATTTCTACCAAAATGACGAATTTTCAAGAAAATACATAAATTTACAACTAGAAAAGATAAATTGTCAACCCAAAATTGAATACTCAATTGGAATAGATACATTTTCATTTAAAAGAAAAATTAATTTCCACAAAAATAGTAACATTTTCAAACAAAGTGATAAATTTTCAACCAAAATGATACACCTTTGACTGGAATATTTGAATTTGAAACAAAAAATATGTTTTTTCAAAGAAAATAACCATAAAGGTGAATTTTTAACCAGGAAGATTAATTTTTACCAGGAAAGATGAATTTTCAACTAAAAAATATAATTTTTCAACCAAAAATTGAATGGTTATATTTTTATTTAGACAATATATGCTTAACCAAAAAAAAAAAACGAATTTCCACATAAAACGATGGAATACTTAATTGGACTAGTTACCAGTTACATTAAAAAAAAAAAAATCATTTTCAACCAAAAAAAAACAACTAATTAAAAAAATTACATTTTCAAAGTGATGAATTTTCAACTAAAATAATGAATTCTTCACTAAAATAATTTAAGTTGTAACCGAAAAGATTAATTTGCAACAAAAAATATTAATTTTCAACCGAAGATTAATTTTTACGAAAAAAGACGAACTTTAAACTAAAAAAGACAATTTTTCAACCCAAAAATTGAATAGTTAAATTTTTTGTTAAACTAAAATGATGAATCCTTAAACGGAATACCTGAGTTTTTGACCAAGAAGATTCATTATTGCGAAAACAATACGAATTTTCAACAAAATACATAAATTTACAGTTAAAAAAATCTTCAACCAAGAAACAACTAATTTTTAAAACAAATGGTTACAGTTTCAAGCAAAGAGATGAATTTTAAATAAAATGATGAATCTACAACTGAAATAGTCGAATTAAAAAAAAAAAGAAAGAATTTTCAACTAAAATGATAAATATAACGAAAAACTAATTTTCGAGAAGATAGTTACATTTTCAAACAAAGTGATCAATTTTATACTAAAATGATCAATCTTCAACCGAAATAGTTGAATTTTCTACCAAAAACATTAATTTTAACCAAGAAGATTAATTCCAACCAAAAAGACGAATTTTCAACTAAAAAAGAAAAATTTTCAACCAAAAATTCAATAGTTAAATTTTTACTCGATAATGTTTAACTAAAGAGATGCATTTTTAACTAAAAAAGATCAGTTATTAACAAGAGTGTAATAGTTAAATCTTCAGTTTAAAAAATTAATTTTCAATCGAATGATTAATTTTCAACTAAAATAATAAATCTTCAACTGGAATGGTTAAATTTTAAACTAAAAAGATGAATTTTCCACTAAAATAATGATTCTTCAACTGTAATAATTGAATTTTAAACAAAAAAGAGGAATTTTTAACCAAATATTTGACTTTTCAACTAAAATGTTAAATCTTCAAATAGAATAGTTGAATTTCAAACTAGAGATGAATTTTTGACTAAAGGGTTTACCCTTTCAACCAAGTATTTTTATTTTTAATTAAAAAGATGAATATTTAACTGAAATATTTGCATTTTTAACCAAAAAAAATCAATTTTCATACAAGAAGATTAATTTTCAAACAAAAAGATTAATTCTCTGACAAAAAAGACAATTTTTCAATGAAATACATGAATTTTCAACGAAATAGTTAAATTTTCGACCAAAAAGATAAGTTTTTAACTAAATGCATAGTTGAATTTTAAACTAAACAAGATCAAATAAAAAAATGTAATATTTAAATTTTTAGTTAGAAAAAATTAATTTTCAATCGAAATGATGAATTTTCAACTCCAATGATGAACCTTCATCTGCATTAGATGAATTTTCAACCAAAAAGGTTGATTTTTAACCAAAGAGTTTAACTTTCAACCAAGTTGTTTTTTTCAACCAAAAAGATGATTATTTAACCAAATAGTTGAATTTTCTACCAAAAAGATGACATTTGAACAAAACAGATGAATTCTCAATCAAACATTTGAAATTTTAACTAAAAATTATCAACTTTCAATTAAAAGCTATCAATTTTCAATAAAACAGTAGAATTTATAACTAAAAAAGATCAGTTTTCAACGAAAAATGAAATAGTTTAATTTTCAGTTAAAAAAATTAATTTTCCACAAAAGAACAACAATTTTTCAACCAAAGTGATGAATTTTCAAGTAAATTATGAATATTCAACTACAGTAGGTGAATTTTATAACCAAAACGATAATTTTTAACAAAGTTCAAATTTCAACCAAGTATTTTTATTTTCAAACAAAATGATTAATTTTCAATTAAAATAATGAATCTTCAACTGGAATAGTTGAATTTTAAACTAAAAAGATAAATTTTCCACTAAAATGATGAATCTTTAACTAAAATAATTGAATTTTCAACCAAAAAGGTGGATTTTCAACCGAAAGGATTAATTTCTACCGAAAAGGTGAATTAAAAACTAAAAAAGATCATTTCTTAACAAAAATTGAATAGTTAAATTTTTGGTTGAAATAGTTAATATCCAACCAAAGCGTTACTTTAATTTTCAACCAGCGAAATTAATTCCTACCAAAAAGACGAATTTTCAACCAATTAATACAATTAATAATGAACCAAAGAGATGAATTTTTAAGTAAAATGATGGAATATTCAATTCGAATAGTATTTACATTTTTAATTCCATGAAACCATTCTAAAAAAACAACTAATTTACAAATAAATCGTTTCAATTAAAAAAGAAAATTTTAAACCAAGAATTGAATAGTTAAATTTATAGTTAAAAAAAAAATCTCTATCCAAAGAGATGGATTTTTAACTAAAATGATGGAATATTCAATTAGAATAGATACATTTTCAGTTCAAAAAATTAATTTCAAACACCAAATAAAAATTAATTTTCAACAAAATAGTAAAATAGAGTAATAAAAATCTACTTTAATAAATCAAGAATCATTGTTCTTCAATTTTATATTGCAATTTAACCAAAAATTCAAAACGCTTTTAGAAAAATTCCCTGACATAAAAAAAAATCGCTATAAAAGGCTCAAACAAACAAAGGACTGAAAAGGCGAACGACCTTTCTCTTTCGCTTTAATTCACGAGATAGGCCTCGATAAGCGAGGCTGTCAGAAACTAGTTTTCAGCGGATGCTAGATTCATTGTGTATGTTTCTTTCGGTTTTGAATTTCTCCAAAATGATGATTTTTCAAAAAAGAAGATCAATTCTCTGCTCAAAAAGACCAATTTTGAACAAAATACATGAATTTTGCACATAACATTCAAATTTTCCACCCGATGCTATGAATTTTTCACAAAAAAAAAAACGAATTTTCTGCCAAGTAGTTAATTTTTCAAATAAATAGTTTAATCTTTAACCAAAAAGTTGAATTTTCTAACAATATAGGTCAATTTTCAGCAAACAAATTTCAACCAAAAATAAAATAGTTACATTTTCAGTTTAAAAAATTAATTTTCAACAAAAAAGAAAAGAATTTTCTACGAGTTAAATTGAACAAAACAAAATTCACATTTTGTAACAAAATAGTTGAATCCACAAAAAATAGAATGAATTTTCAAAAAGAAGATTAATTTTCTACCCAAAAAGACAAACTTTCAACAAAATATAAAAATTAAAAAAAAAGTTGAATTTTTCAACTCGACACTATGTATTTTTAACAAAAAAGTTCATTTTTCACCAAGTAGTTAATTTTTCAAATAAATAGTTTAATTTTTAACAAACAAGTTCAATTTTCAACTAAAAACGATAAGTTTTCAGCCAAAAATGGATGTTATATTTTCAGTTTGAAAAATGAATTTCCTTCCAGTTAAATTAAACCAAAAAAGACGATTTTTTATTAAAATGGTTAAACTTACAGCCAAAAAGATAAATTTTCAAAAAAGAAGATTAATTTTTTACCCAAAAAAGAAGAATTTTTAATAAAAAAGTTAATTTTATACCAAGTAGTTAAATTTTGAGATAAAAATTTTAATTTTTAACCATACAGTTGGATTTCCTGCCAAAACAGTTGAATTTTCACCAAAAAGATTAATTTTTAATCAAATAGTGGAATTTTTAACCAAAACAAAAATTAAACGAAAAACCGAGAAAAAGGCGAAATTTCTTGAAAACATGAGAAAAAATAGATATTCAGGGTGTCTACTCAAATCCTGGAAACTAATTTCCTGACAATTGCAGGTTTTTTCCAGGGATCTCAAATTTCTTCCAGGTATAATCTTTCATAGTACAGAACAATTCAAACAATTTTCATTTTTTAAAACAATTATAATTAAATTTAATTCAAAAAGCTTTCAAAAATTATTATATTACAAGAAATGCTTAAATCTATTAGTCCCATTGATTAACTAAATATTTAATAATACTAAAAACATAACTAATCATTTATATAATTTGTCTATAAAGTTCCTGAATTAGGATAATAATTCGAACGAATTCATATTTTATCTTCTTAGATTTGGAATTCAATACATATTTAGGTAAAATTAATGTGAGTACTACATAAAATTCAATTAAAACCGCTTCACATTTTTAACTTTTCAAGGAAAAATATTGCATTTTCAACATCAGAGATGAATTTTTAACCAAATAATTGTATTTTCAACCAAAAATAATTCAACCAAAAAGAATAATTTTGTACAAAAAAGTCCAAACACTTGAATTGTGCACAAAGAAAGATAAATTTTTAAACCAAATAGTTGATTTTTAAACTAAAAAAGATCAATTTTCAAACAAAAAAAAGATAGTTAAATCTTCAGTTAAAAAAAGTAATTTTTCACAGAACAAAACACATTTTAAATCAAAGTGATGCATTCTTAACTCAGAATGACAATCTTTCTACCAAAAAGATGAATTTTCAAGTAAAATTATTTTTTTTAATCTGTAAAACTTGAATTTTTAACAAAAAATGCGAATTTTAAATCAAATAGTTGAAATTTCCACTACATTATGCTTATTTAACTAGAAAACTTGAATTTTCAACAAGGAGATGATTCTTCAAACAGAAAGATTAGTTTTATTTCAAAAAGGACGATTTTTTAACAAAATGCGTGAATTTTTAACTAAAAAGACAAATATTCAACCAAATAGTATAATTTTCAATTGAAATTATGCTTATTTAACTGAAAAACTTGAATCTTCAACAAAACAGATGATTCTTCAAACAAGGCGAATTAGTTTATTCCAAAAAGGACGATTTTTCAATCAAGTACATGAATTTTTAACTAAAAAAGACTAATTTACAACCAAATAATTGCATTATCAACTTAAATAATGCTTATTTAACTGGTAATCTTAAATTTTCAACAAAAAATATGATTCTTCAAACAAAAAAATTAATTTTATTCCAAAAAGGATGATTTTTGAACGAAATACATGAATTTTCAAATAAAAGAGACAACTTTTTAACCCCACAGTTAAATTATCAAATACATTTAGGCTTATTTAACTGGAAAACTTGAATTTTCTACAAAACAGAAGATTCTTTAAACAAGAAGATTAATTTTATTCCAATAAGGACGATTTTTGAAAAAATGTGTGAATTTTCAACTAAAAAAGATAAACATTCAACCAAATAGTTACAATTAAAAATATGCTTATTTAAGTGGAAAACTTGAATTTTCAACAGAAAAGATGATTCTTCAAACAAGATGATTAATTTAATGCCAAAGAGGATGATTTTTTAACGGAATAATGAATTTTCAACTTAAAAAAGAGAAATTTTCTACCAAACAGTTTAGAAAACTTGAATTTTCAACAAGGACTTGATTCTTTAAACAGAAAGATTAAATGTATTCAAAAAAGGCGATTTTTTAACAAAATACATGAATTTTTAACTACAAAGGACAACTTTTCAACCAAATAGTTGGATTACCAGTTTAATTTAGAATTATTTAAATGGAAAACATAAGTTTTCAACAAAAAAGAAGATTCTATAAACAAGAAGATTAATTTTATTCCAAAAAGGACGATTTAAAAAAAATACATATATGAATTTTCAACCAAGAAAGACAAATTTTTAACCAAATAGTTGAGTTTTCAATTAAAATTATGCTTGTTTAACAGGAAAGCTTGAATTTTCAACAAAAAAGATGATTCTTTAAACAAGAAGATTAATTTGATTCCAAAAAGGATGATTTAAAAAATATATATATGAATTTTCAACTAAGAAAAACAAATTTTCAACCCAATAGTTGAATTTTCAATTAAAATTATGCTTATTCAACTTAAAAACTTGAATTTTCAACAAGAAAGATGATTCCTCAAACAAAAAGATTAATTTTATTCCAAAAGGACGATTTTTGAACAAAATGCGTGAATTTTCAACTAAAAAAGACAAATATTCAACTAAATAGTTTAATTTACCACTAAAGTTATACTATTTAAGTGGAAAACCTGCATTTTCAACAGAAATATAATTCGTCAAACAAGAAGATTACTTTTATTCCAAAAAGGATGATTTTTCAACAAAATACATGAATTTTCAACTAAAAAAGACAACTTTGCAACCAAATAGTCGAATTATCAGTTTAATTTAGGCATATTTAAATGAAAAACTTACATTTTTAACAAAAAAGATGATTCTTCAAACTATAAGATTATTTTTATTCTAAAAAGGACGATTTAAAAAAAATACATACATGAATTTTCAACCAAGAAAGACAAATTTTTAACCAAATAGTTGAGTTTTCAATTAAAATTATGCTTGTTTAACAGG
>JAUELO010000001.1:2893374-2908161 GCA_032357855.1 Amphibolips quercusostensackenii | reverse complement strand
CTACCACAAAATTCATGATCTTCCAACCAAGTAGTTAAATTGTCATCTAAAAAGAATAATTTTCTAGCAAAAAAGACGATTTTTCAATTAAAACAAGATAAAATGTTAACCAAAAATTGTAGTAGTCATATTTTTAGTTAAAAATTATTTTTGAAACAAAAGAAAAAAAAAACATTTTGCAACAAAATAGTAACATTTTTACTGAAGAAATGGATTTTCAATTATAATGATTGATCTTCAATTAAAAAAATGAATGTTGAACCAAATAGTTGAATTTTCGACTAAAAAAATTTATTTTCAACCATAAAGATTAATTTTCTATCAAAAAGGATGAATTTTTATCAAAATAGTTAAATGTTTAACTTAGGAAATGGATATTTAACTATAATGATGAATCTTCTTAAAAAAATGAATCTTTATTTAAAAAAAAAATGAATTTTCAACCAAGTAGTTGAATTTTTAACCATAAAGATCAATATTCTGCCCCAAAATTCATGATCTTTTAACCAAATAGTTAAATTGTCATCTAAAAAGATTAATTTTCTACCAAAAAGACGATTTTTCAATTAAAAAAGTTAAAATTTTTGCCAAAATTGTAGTAGTTATATTTTTAGTTAAAAATTATTTTTGAAACAAAAGAAAAAAACATTTTGCAACGAAATAGTGAAATTTTTCCCGAAGAAACGGATTTTCTATTATAATAATGAATCTTCAATTTAAAAAATGAATGTTAAACGAAATAGTTGAATTTTTGACTTAAAAAATTTATTTTCAACCATAAAGATTAATTTTCTACCAAAAAGGATAAATTTTTAATAAAATAATTAAATTTTTAACAAAATAATTAAATTTTGAACGTAGGAAATGGATATTTAACTATAATGATGAATCTTCATTTTAAAAAAATGAATCTTTTTTAAAAAAAAAATGAATTTTCATCCAAATAGTTGAATTTCAAACCATAAAGATTAATATTCTACCACGAAATTCATGATCTTTTAACCAAGTAGTTAAATTATCATCTATAAAGATAGTTTTTTACCAAAAAAGACGATTTTTCAATTTAAAAAAATAATTTGTTAACCAAAATTGTAGTAGTTATATTTTTAGTTGAAAATTATTTTTGAAACGAAAGAAAAAAAAACATTTTGCAACAAAATAGTAAATGAATTTTCAATTGTAATGATGAATCTTCAATTTAAAAAATGAATTTTGAACCAAATAGTTGAATTTTCGACTAATAAAATTTATTTTTAACCGTAAAGAATAATTTTTTAACAAAAACGATGAATTTTCAACAAAATAGTTAAATTTTTAACCTAAGAAGTGGATATTTAACTATAATGATAAATCTTCATTTAAAAAAAAATGTATTTCCAACCAAATAGTTGAATTTTCAACCATAACGATTTATAATATCACAAAATTTATGGTTTTTCAACCAAATAGTTAAATTGGCAATTAAAAACGATGAATTTTTGACCAAAAATTAAAGTTTTATATTTTCAGTAAAAAAATTAATTTTCAAATAAAAATAAATCAACTAAATAATTAAATTTTGAACCCAAGAAATTGATTTTGAACTATAACGATAAATGTTCGGCTGAAAAAAAAATTAATTTTCCACTATAAAGATTAATTTTCTACCAAAAAAGATCAATTTTCAACAAAATACATGAATCCTCAACCAAATAATTTAATTTTCTACTAAAAAATATAAGTAAAAAAAAACTAATTTTGAAACAAAAACAAACAATTGTCAAACAAAATAATTAAATTTTTAACTCAAGGAATGGACTTTCAATTATAATGATTAATCTTCGTTTAAAAAAAAATGAATTTTCAAACAAAAAGGTAAGTTTTGTACTAAAAAGATAAGTTTTTTTTACCAAAAAGATGAATTTTCAATAAAATAGTTAAATTCTTAATCTAAGAAATGGATTTTTAATTATAATGATGAATCTTTATTTTAAAAAGATGAATTTTCAATAAAATAGTTAAATTTTCGACCAAAAACAAATTTTCAACCATAAAGATTAATATTCTACCACAAAATTCATGATTTTTCAACCAAATAATTAAATTGTCAACTAAAAACGATAAAGTTTTAACCAAAAATTAAATAGCTATATTTTTAGTAAAAAAATTAATTTTTAAATAGAACAAAAAAATTTGAACAAAATAATTTAATTTTTAACTTAAGAAATGGATTTTTAACTAAAGCGATAAATTTTCGATTTAAAAAATGAATTTTGAACCAAACAGTTGCATTTTCGACTGAAAAACATGGATTTTTAATCATAAAGATTAATATTCTACCACAAAAGACAAATTTTCAACAAAATACATAAGTAAAAAAAAAAAAATTTTGAAACAGAAAAAACGTAATACTAACAAGGTGGTTAAATTTTTAACTAAAGAAATGAATTTTCAACTTAAATGAGGAATCTTTAACAACAAAAAAATGAATTTTTAACCAAGAACCTAAATTTTTTACCAAAAAGACGAATTTTCAACAAACTACATGAATTTTCAAATAAAAAAGAAAATTCTCAACCCAAAGTGGAATACTTATATTTACAGTGAAAAAATTAAGTTTTAACAAAATAGTATAATTTTCAACTAAAGAAATGAATTCTCAACCAAAAAGATGAATTTTTCACTAAGAAGATTAATATTCTACCACAAAAAATAATTTTTCAACCAAATAGTTGAATTTTCAACTAAAAAAGATAAATTTTTAACAAAAAATGAAATTTCAGTAAAAAAAAATTTTTTTAAACAAAAAAAAAACGAGTTTTCAACAAAATAATTAAATTTTTACCAAAAAGATGAATTTTTAATAACAAAGATTAATTTCCTCCAAGAAAAAAGATGAATCAACAAAAATACATAAATTTTCAACTAAAAAGATAAATTTTTTAACCAAAAGTGGAATTGTTATATTTCCAGATGAAGAATTAATTTTTAACCAAAGAAATTAATTTTCAATAAGATAGTTAAATTACAAAAAAAAAAAATGTTTTTGAATGTAGATTTTCGAAGACTGAAGTAAAATTTTGAAGCTTTTTAAGGATTTTAAAAGGTTTTAAGATAATAACATTTTTTCAAATATTTCATTTCATTTCGAATAAAATAATTTCGGGAAAAAATGTAGAAGATTGTAAAGCAATATTTTTAAACTTTGCAACATTACAAGTTTTAGAAAAAAAAAACATTCAATAAGCTTACGAGATACTTAGAAATTTTTGAAAAAATACAAAAATAATTTTCATTTTAAAAATTTCAAAAATATTTCAAATTGTAAAATATTAAGCAAAAAACAAAACTTGGCTTTTCAAAGGTTTCGAAATGAAATTTCGAAAATTTCTAAAGATTTCTAGACTGAAAAATTAGTTTGAAGAGAATATTTAAACAAATTTTTAAACATCACATACGATTCCGAAAATTGTCAAAAACGAATCTTTACGATTTTAAGACAATTGTAGGGATAATTCGAGTCAGTTTAAAATGTTTAGGATTTTCGAAAATTTATCAAATATTTTTAAATTTTTTCCAAGCGTTAAAAATTCCTAAATGTCTTTTAAACTGACTTGAATTTTTCCTAATATTTTGTAAAATCTGTAAAGAAAAAAAAATTCTAAAAAAATTTCTAGATACTTTCTTGACATAATGTAAAATCTTCAAAAATCATTTTGAATTTTTTCGAGAAACTTAGGAAAATTATATTTACATAACCTTAAATCAAATAAAGAACAAAACTTCACAAATAAATCATTGTTTTCAATTTCTATTTTGTATTAAAATTTTTTTTGCCTTTAAATTATAATTTGCTTAATTTTTTTTTAATTTTACTGAAAAATCTATTTTGGATGAAAGTGCAATAATTATGTTGAAAATTCATCTTTTTGGTTTGAAAATGTATCTATTTTAGTCAGAATTTTATCTTCTTTTTATTAAATTTGCAACTGTTTGATTCCAAATTGAAATCTTTTTTTGGTTGAGGATTCAGCTATTTTGTTGAAAATTTCTTCTCTTTAAATGAATTAAACTCGTTTTGATTTAAAATTAAAATATTTTCTAGTTTTAATATCAACTGTTTTATCGTTCGTTAGTAATGCATCTTTTTTGTTGAAAATTCAACTTTTGGGTTAAAAGTTAAACTGTGTTTTGTTAAAAATTTCCTTGTTTGTTTGAAGATTCATAATTCTAGTTCAAAATTCATCTCTTTGATTGAAAATGTAAGTATTTTGTTGAAAATTCGTCTTCTTGACAGAAAATTAATCTTCTTGGTAAAAAATTTATCTTCTTGGTAGAAAATTGATCTTTTTGGTTGAGGATTCAACTATTTTGTAGAAAATTCATTTTTTAATCAACTAAACCGTTTTTGAATTAAAAATATTTTTTTATGTGAATATCAACTATTACATTTTTTGTTGAGAATTCATCTTCTTTGTTGAAAATTCAACTTCTAGGTTAAAAGTTAAACTTCTTTGTTAAAAATTTTCTTGTTTTGTTAAAAATTCATAATTTTAGTTCAAAACTCATCTCTTAGGTTGAAAATTTAACTATTTTGTTAAAAATTGTTTTTTTTTGCTATGTAATCTTCTTAGTTGCAAAATCATCTTTTTGGTTGAGGATTAAACTATTTTGTTGAAAAATCGTTTCTTTTTGTGATGAATTAAACTGTTTTGAATTTAAATTAAATTTTTTAGATAGAAATATCAGCTATTACATTCTTGGTTGAGAATTCATCTTTTTTGTTTGAAAAAGCGATTATTTGGTTGAAAGTTGTCTCTTTTTTCGGTAGAAAATTATTCTTTTTGGTTGAAAATTCAACAGCTTATTTGTAATTTTTTCTCTCTTGACTAAAAAATCTCTCTTAGTTGAAAATCCAACTCATATTAAAAATTCGTTTTTTTGGTTGAATTCAACCTTTTAAAAATTAAAATTTTTGTTGTTGTTGAAATATCATCTATATTTTTTGCAGAATTCGTATTTTTTGGAATAAATATTTAAATATTTAGTTGAAAGTAAGACTATTTTCTTACAAATTAATCTATTAGGTTGATCATTCATAATTTTAACTAAAAATTTGTATTTTTGGTTGAAAAATGAGCTATTTGATTGAAACTTCGTTTTTTTTTTGGCTGAAAATTAATTTTTTACGGAAAATTAAATTATTCCAGTTAAAAGTTGAACTATTTTGTTGAAAATTTGTTGTTTTTATAATTGAAAAAGAAATTTTTTTAACCAAAAATGTAACTATTTCCGTTGAATAGTCCATCATTTTAGTTGAAATCGTATCTTTTTGTTTGAGCATTAAATTTTTTAGCTAACAATGTTACTATTTATTTTTTGGTTAAAAATTAATCTTAGGTTGAAAATTCATTGTTTTTATTTAAAATTTAACTATTCCGGTTAAAGATTTATTATTTTCACTGAAAATGTAACTAATTATTCCAATTGAATATTCCACAATTTTCATTAAAAATTCATCTCTTTGGTTGAAGATTATTTTTTTTAACTAAAAATTTAACTATTGTATTTTTTGTTAAAAATTCAACTATTTTGTTGAAAATTTGTCCTTTTTATATGAAAATTCATGTATTTTGTAATAAAAACGTCTTTTTTGGAATAAAATTAATCTTCTTGTTTGAAGAATAATCCTTGTTGAAAATTCAAGTTTTCTAGTTAAATAAGCATAAATGTAGTTGAAATTCCAACTATTTGGTCAAAAATTTTTTTTTCTGCTAAAAGTGTATGTATTTTGTTAAAAAATCGTCCTTTTTGAATAAAATAAATCTTTGTTTAAAGAATCATCTTTTTTGTTGAAAATTTAAGTTTTTCAGTGAAATAAGCATAAATTAAGTTGATAATTCAACTATTTGGTTGAAAATTTGTTTTATTTGTTGAAAATTCATGTATTTTGTTGAAAAATCATCCTTTTTGGAATAAAATTAATCTTCTTGTTTGAAGAATCATCTTTTTTGTTAAAAATTCAAATTATAACCCAAAATGGAATAGTAATATTTGTAGTTGAAAAATCAATTTTTAACCATAAGAATAAATACTCAATAAATAGTTCAATTTTCTACTCAAGAAGATACATTTTTAACCAAATACAGAGTAGTTAAATTAATTAATTTTTTATCAATTTTTTCTATCAAAAAGATGAATTTTCAACAAAATAGTTAAATTTTTAAACTGAAAAATGTTTTTTAAATTTATTGATAAATCTTCAATTAAAAAAAAAAATGAATTTTCAACCAAGTATTTAAATTTTCGACCAAAAAAGAAAAAGAAAAAACAATTTTCAAACATAAAGAATAATTTTATACCAAGAAAAGATGATTTTTCAACTAAAAAAGATACCTTTTTAACCAGAAATGGAATAGTTGTATTAACAGTAAAAAATTATTTTTAAAACATAAGGAAAGAAAACATTTTTCAACAAAATAATACAATTTTTACTGAAGAAATGGATTTTCATTTGTAATGATGAATTAACAAAATCAATCTTTTATTTATAATCTTTTATAATATTTATAATCTTTTAATAAAACTAAAATTTATCTTGCTTGAAGAATCTTCTTTTTGGTTGAAAATTTAAGTTTTCCATTTAAATAAGGATAACTTTAATTGAAAATTGAATTATTTGGTTGAAAATTCATATATTTTGTTGAAAAATCGTCCTTTCGGGCATAAAATTCATTTTATTTTTTGAAGAATCATCTTTTTTGTTGAAAATTCAAGTTTTTCAGTTAAATAGGCATCAGTTTAATTGAAAATTAAATTATTGGGTGAATATTTGTCTTTTTTAGTTTAAAATTCACGCATTTTGTCCAAATCTTTCGTTTTTGAATAAAATTAATCTTTCTGTTTAAAGAATCACCTTCTTTGATGAAAATTCAAGTTTTCTAGTTAAATAAGCATAAATGTAGTTGAAATTCCAACGATTTGATTGCCAATTTTTTTTTTTTTTTGTTGAAAATTTATGTATTTTGTTGAAAAATCGGCCTTTTTGGAATAAAATTAATCTTCCGAAGAATCATCTTTTTTCTTGAAAATTCAAGTTTTCCAGTTAAATAAGCATAAATTAAGTTAATAATTCAACTATTTGGTTGAAAAATCGTCCTTTTTAAAATAAAAATAATCTTCTTGCGTGAAGAATCATCTTTTTTCTTGAAAATTCAAATTTTCAAACCAAAATATAATAGTAATATTTGTAGTTAAAGAATTAATTTTTGACCATAATAATGAATATTCAACAAATAGTTAAATTTAAAACGAAACGTATGAATTTTCAAACAAATAATTAAATTTTCTACAAAATTTTTAAACTAAATTTTAAGCTAAATTTTTAAACAAATACAGAGTATTAAAATTAATTAATTTATCAATTTTTTTTCTACGAAAAAGGTGAATTTTTTACAAAATACATGAATTTTCAACCAAATAGTTAAATTTGTAACCTGAAAAATGGTTTTTAAATGTTTTGATAAATCTTCAATTAAAATAAATGAATTTTGAACCAAGTTGTTGAATTTTTGACCAAAAAGAACAATTTTCAAACATAAAGATTAATTTTATACCAAAAATACGATTTTTCAACTAAAAAATATTAATTTATAACCAAAAATTGAATATTTGTATTTTCAGTAAAAAATTATTTTGAAAACAAAAGAAAAAAACATTTTCGAACAGCATAATAAAGTTTTTACCGAATAAATGAATTTTCAGCTATAATGATGAATTATTAAAATTAATATTTCATTTATAATATTTTATAGCATTTATAATCTTTTATTAAAATTAAAATTAATCTTGCTTGAAAAATCTTCTTTTTGGTTGAAAATTCAAGTTTTCCAGTTAAATAAGGATAATTTTAATTGAAAATTAAATTATCTGGTTGAATATTTGTCTTTTTTATTTGAAAATTCACGCATTTTGTTGAAAAATCGTCCTTTTCGGAATAAAATTAATCTTTCTATTTAAAGAATCACCTTCTTTGTTGAAAATTCAAGTTTCATAGTTAAATAAGCATAAATGTAGTTAAAATTTCAACTATTTGTTTGAAAATTAGCCTTTTTTGTTGAAAAACTACTTGGTTGAAATTTTATGTCTTTTTTTTAATTTATCTTTCTTGTTTGAAATTCATCTATTCCAGTTGAAGATCGTGGTTTTGAGTTGCAAATTTATCACTTTGGTTTCAAATGTCTTTTCTTTTGTGGAAAATTACTTTTTTTGACTGAAGATTTAACTATTCTATTTTTCTTCGAAAATTGATATTTTTTAGTTCAAAATTCAACTATTTGGTTCAAAAATTGATCTTTTTTAGTGCAAAATTTAAGTGTTCGGACTTTTTGGTAGAAAATTATTTTTTTGGTTGAAATTTCAATTATTTGGTTGAAATTCGTCTATATTGTTGATAATGCAATATTTTTACCCTGAAAGTTAGGAATTTGAAGCGGTTTATATTGAATTTAAGATAGTACCCACAATTATTTTACCTAACTATTAATTGAATTCTAAATATAAGAAGATAAAATATAAACTTGAACTACTATCCAAATTCAGGAATTTTAGAGACACATTAAACAAACGATTAGTTATGTTTTTAACATTATTAAATATTGAATTAATCGATGGGACTAATATATTTAAGAATTTCTTGTAATATAATAATTTGTCAAACCTTTCTAAATTAAATTTAATTAAAATTGTTTTAAAAAATGAAAAATATTTTCATTGTTCCGTACTGTGAAAAATTATACCTGGAAGGAATTGAAGATCCCTGGTAAAAACCTGGAATTTTTAGGGATTTTTTTTTCCAGGATTTAAGCAGAGCCCTGATCTGGTCACCCTAGTTCTGAAGGAAAAAGTGTTCAATTAAATGATTGTAAAGTTAATTTTAGAATGGGCAGTAGTGGTCAACTTTACAGCCTCTCCTGGGGCGAATTTGGCTCATCCTTAGCCTCTGCGGTACAACTTCTCAGAGGTCATGGAGATTTAGTTGACGTGACTTTGGCTGCGGGAGGTCGAAGTTTCGCTGCTCACAAAATCGTCCTCTCAGCTGCTAGTCCCTTTCTTTTAGATTTACTGAAGGTATCTTAAATTATTTAATCTAACATAAATATTAGATTTATACGATTAAATTATGTCATATCATATATCATATCATCGTATATCATATCATATCATATATCATCATATATCATATCTTATATAATCTTATATCATGTATCAAATCTTATCATATATCATATCACGTCATATCATATATTATATCATCATATTATATCATAATATTATTAGTGACCGATTTCTTATCAAATCAAGCAGTCTGACCTTGGTGATGTCATAGAATTGTTTGTAGTTAAATTATATTGTTTTCCAAGGTGAATTATGAAAATAATTACGAAAATTCTATCTGAGGAAACTTCATGAATATGACTTCAAGTGGCTGTTTTCACTTTGTTATTTTTAATTTTCGACAATTTTTGAAACCGCAATTTCTAAATGAAGTATTTTAATTTTAAAAATTTATTTTTAGAAGAGAAAATTTTAATTGTAAATAATTCTTCGATAGTAAAGGCAACAATATTCTCTTTTTAACGTTGTTAACAAATGTTTTAAAAATGACAAGAGGATTCTAAATTTCTAAATAAGTAAGTCAATTTGATGATAATTTCAATATTGGAAAATAATTCTATTCTCAACATTTTGCTACTAGACTATAATTTGTAAACTTTTTCACAGCGATAAAAAAAATTGTCGATGCCGGTAAACCAAAAATTACCGGCACCGACAAATTTTAAATAAGATGTAGATTTTTTGTGATTTTGAAATCTAATTTAAGAGAATAAAATTTTTGCTCAAGATTTAGGATACATTTGAATCAGGTTTTTAAAAAATTTAATTTAAAGAAAATATTTAAAAAGATTTAAAAAGATTTCAAATGATTGACTTAAACTTCGGAAAAGAATACAGAAGATTTCAAAGCAAAATTTTTCAATTTTTCAAGAATACAAAATTTTAGGAAAAATTCGAATAAGTTAAAGAGTTATTTAGAAGTTTTGAGAGGATACAAAAATGTTATTTCAAACGAAGTGCAGATTTTTGTAGATTTCGAACAAAAAGTTTAGAAGCTTTTCAAGAATTTTGAGAGGTTTCAAGAGAATAAAAAATTTCCTTAAGATTTTTCGCAAAATTTTTAATGATTTTTTTTACAACATTTATTTTAAGATAATATTTTTTAGAAAGTCAAAACGTTTCAAAATTATCAAAAAAGAATCTGGAAGATTTTAAGGAAATTTTTTTACTTTTGCAGAATTGTTTCAAAACTTTAGGAGAAATTCGAATCATTTTAAAAGATATTTTTCAGTTTGTTTTTTAAAACTTACAAAAATAATACAATTTTTTTTTTAATTAAAACAAAATGTAAATTTTTGAAGATTTTGAAATAAATTTGTGAAGATTTTGAAATAAAATGTTGAAGATTTTGAAAGATTTCGAGATAGTAATTTTTTTAATTAAAAATTTAACTATTCAATTTTTGGTTAAAAATTGATGTTTTTTAGTTTAAAATTTAACTATTTTGTTAAAAAATTTAACTATTTGGTTAAAAATTGGTTGAAAATTCATATATTTTGTTTAAAAATCGTCTTTTTGGTTCAAAATTCAACTTTTCCAGATAAAGATTCATCATTTTAGCTGAAAATTCAACTAGGTTGAAAATTAATTTTTTAAACTAAAAATTGAACTGTTCAATTTTGTTGAAAGTTTTTTTTTTTGGTTAAAATTTAAATATTTTGTGAAAATTAATCTTTTTGTTTGTAAATTCATCTCTTTGGTTGAAAATTAACTTTTTTAAACTTAAGTATAACCATTCAATTTTTGGTTGAAAAATTATCTTTCTTTGGATAAAAATTCATCTTTTCGGTTAGAAATTCAAATATTCTAGTTAAATATTCATTTTTAACATCTTTTTGGTTGAAAATAAATCTACTTGGTTGAAAGTTAACCTCTTTTCTTAAAAATTCATATTTCGGATTAAAATTTACCTATCCCAGTTGAAGATTCATTATTTTATTCGAAAATTCATTACTTTGTTTGAAATTTTTTTTGGGGAAAATTAATTTATGTCAAAAAACTGATTTTTTCTAGTTCAGGATTCAACTATTTTATTAAAAATTCAATTATTTTATTGAAAAATCGTATTCTTTGGTAAAAAATTTATCATCTTTTTGAGAATTAATCTTCTCTTTAAAAAATTCATCTCTTTGGTTGAACATTAATTTTTTATTTAAAAATTTAACTATTCACTTGTTGGTTGAAAATTTATATTTTTCAGTTCAAAATTCAACTATTTGCTTAAAAATTTGTATTTTTTAGTTGTAAATTTAACTATTTCGATGAAGATTCATCATTTTTGTTTTAAAATAGTCTTTTTGGTTTAAAATTTAACTTTTCCAGATAACCATTCATCATTTTAGTTAAAAATTTTAATATTCGGTAAGAAATTTGTCTTTTTTATTTCAAAAATCAACTATTTCGTTGAAAATTCATGTCTTTTGTTGAAGAATCGTCTTTTATTTCGAAAAAATTGTTTTTCCGAAAATTAATCTTTTTGTTTGTTGATTTATCTTTTTGGTTGAAAATTTAAATATTCTAGTTAAATATTTTTCATTTAAGTTGAAACTTTATCTTTTTGGTTGGAAATACAGCCATTAGGTTGAAAGGTTAACTCTTTTGTTAAAAATTCATATTTTCGGGGTAAAATTCATCTATTACAATTAAGGATTCATTATTTTAGTTGAAAATTCATTACTTTGATATTTTTGTTGTGTCAAGTTAATTTTTGTTTAAAACTGATTTTTAAATTCATAATCCAACTATTTTCTTTAAAATTCTTGTATTTTTTTAAAAAATCGTCTTCTTTGGTAGAAAATTAATCTTCTTTCAAAATTCATCTCTTTGGTTGAACATTAATTTTTTTTCATCTAAAAGTATAACCATTCAATTTGATGTTAAAAAAGGGTATTTTTTAATTGAAATTCATCTCTTTGGTTTAAAATTTAACTATTCCATTTGAAGATTCATCATTTCAACTGAAAATTTATTAGTTTGGTTTTAAATTAATTTTTTAAACTAAAAATTAGTTGTTTATTTGTTGAAAGTTTTTTTTTTAATCTAAAAATGTAACTATTTCCATTGAATACACCATTTTTTCAATTGAAACTTCACCTGTTTGGTTAAAAATTATTTGTCTTTTTGGTAGTAAATTTAAGTTAAATATGTAGCATTTCAGTCGAAACTTCATATTTTTTATTGAAAATAAAACTGCTTGGTTGAAAGTTAAACTCTTTTATTAACGATTCATCTTTTTGTTTTAAAATTGATTTATTCCAGTTAAAAGTCCATTATTTTGGTTAAAAATGCATCTCTCTGGTTAAAAATTTGTTTTTTCTTTTGTGGAAAATTAATTTTTTTAACTAAAAATTTAACTATTCTATTTTTGGTTAAAAATTTATCTTCTCTGGTTAAAAAATCAAATATTCGATTGAGAATTTACGTATTTTATTGAAAAATCGTCTTTTTGGTAGAAAATTAATCTTTTTGGTCGAAAATTCCTCTTTTTCATAAAAATTTCAACTATCCCAGTTAAAGGTTCATTATTTTAGTTGAAAATTCATCAGTTTGGTTGAAAATCAATTTCTTAAACTAAAAATTCAATTGTGCCATTTTTACTTGAAAATTGTTATTTCCTAGTTTAAAATTCAACAATTTGAATGAAAATTGATCTTTTTTTTGTAGAAAATTCAACTATATGTGAAAGTACACGTATTTTGTTTAAAAAATCGATTTTTTATAGAAAGTTAACCTTTTATTTGAAAGTTAATTTTCTTGTCTAAAAGTTCTTTTGTCGTTTGAAAATGCAAGTATTCCAGTTAAATATTTATGATTTTAGTTGAAAATTCATCTCTTAGGTTGCAAAAAAAATCACTTGGTTAAAAGTTAAACTCTTTTGTGGAAAATGATTTTAACTTTTTAATTATTCAAAATTATTGTTTCGTCGAAAATTCGTCTTTTTTGGTATAAATGAATCTTTTTTATTAAAAATTCATCTTTTTGGACAAAAATTAAATTATCGCATCTAAATATTCTTTATCTTATTTGAAAATTGATTTTTCTGGTTTGAAATTCAACTATTCTAGTCAATGATTTACAATTTTAGTTGAAAAATCCCTTTATTTGGAAATGTAACTATTTTTTTAAGTTAATTTTTTGTTGTTGAATGTAATTTTTTAAACTGAAAATTTAACTTATTTCACTCGAATATTGAGAATTATCTTTTTCTTTGAAAGTTAATCTTTTTGTCTAGAAATTCTTCTCGTCGGTTGAAAATTCAAGTATTCCAGTTATTATCATTTTAGTTGAAAAATCATCTTTTAGGTTGGAAATAAAATTTTGTCCGAAAATTTCACTATTTTGTTGGAAATTTTTTTCCTTTGTGGTTGGCAATTATTTTTTTCCTCAACTAAAAATGTAGTTATTATACTAGTTAAATATTGGATAATATTAATTAAAAACTCATTTCTTTGGTTGAACTTTCATTTTTTTAACTCAAAAATCAATTAAAAAATGATATTTTTCAATTGAATATTCATCCTTTTAGTCTAAAGTTCAATTATTTTATTTAAGTATTCATTATCGTTGTTAAAAATTCGTCTGTTTGGTTGAACATTAATTTTTTTAACTTAAAATTTAATTATTTAAGTTTGAGTTGACAATTTATCTCTTTTTTCATTAAAAATTAATTTTTTAAGTTTGAAAATTCAACTATTTCAGTTGAAAATTCATTGTTTTTGTTGAAAATTCATGTTTTTGGTTTAGAATTCAACTATTCCAGTTAAAGATTCATCATTTTGATTGAAAATTCATGAGTTCGGTTAAAAATTAATTTTATTACTAAAAATGTAACTATTCTATTTTCGGTTGAAAACTGATTTTTTTACTTTAAAATTTAACTATTTGGTTGAAAATTTGTCTCCTTTAATTGAAAATTCAACTTTTTCGTTGAAAAATTTATGTTTTTTTTTTAATTGTATTTTTTAATAGAAAATTAATTTTTTTTTAAATTCATCTTTGTGGTTGAAAATTCAAGTATTTCATTATTTATTATTAAATTTTAGTATTTTATTTCAATTTTATTCATCATTATAGTTGAAAATAATATTTTTGGCTTAAAATTCAACTATTTTAGCTAATTTTTCTAACTAAAAGTTTAATTTTTACATTTTTGTTATAAATTGGTATTTTTTAGTGGAAAATTCAAGTATTTGTTTCCAAATTCAGTTATTTCGAAATTTTTCGCTCGGTATGTTAAAGAATGTTTAGAACAAACGTGATAAATTGAAATAAATGTTTGTGTTTTGCGGCAAATATGAATATTTTACTTTTAATTGACCGGGAAAATAAAAAAATTGGACCGAGAAAAACCGGTCTTCGAAATTTTTGAAAAAATTTTGTAAGGTAGGATTTAGGTAAGTGTTACATGGCCTTGAAATGGAATTTAATTTAATTTGCAGAGTACCCCTTGCCAGCATCCAGTTGTCATGTTGGCTGGAATTGGTGCAGAGGATTTGGAAAGTATCCTCGAATTTATTTATCGAGGGGAAGTTAGCGTCGAACCTTCGCATTTACCTTCGTTGTTACAAGCGGCTCATTGCTTGGGAATGCACGGATTACCGCCGCCAACGATATTAAATGATGTATGTAATA
>JAUELO010000001.1:2780588-2790981 GCA_032357855.1 Amphibolips quercusostensackenii | reverse complement strand
CATAAATAAAAAATGATAAAAATTTTTATTTTAGAATTAGAACCAAGGATTTTTTCATTTTTTAAATCAAAAACATGATCAAAATTATGAGAATGCTGAACAAAAGCAGTACCACGGTGATCATGCTTACAATCATTTTTATGTTCTCAGATACGAACATGAAAATATCTTTCAGACACAAAATTTCTGTTTTCGTTTTTTTTGTAACTTTTTATGCTACTTAACTGTTTGATAATAGAGAAAACGCTACAAAACTGTCTTTTTATTTTTCAAACTTAGTATTTTATCACTCTAACTAAAAATTCTAACTAAACTCTTAGTAAAAAAATTCTACACATAACCTCTTAATAAGTCTCTCATTTTGAAAAAAGTTTTTGCTAATTTAAAACAAAAATTGTTTCCTACATTTCGGACAAAGATCAACATAATTTTAGAAAAAATATCTCTATAATTTCACATAATTATTTACACAACCATGCCACTCCTATGAAAGATTCCTTTTTTTCAGAGTTAAGGTTTTGAAACAAAAGGGTTTTGAGCTCAGAATAAAGATCTTATCATTACTGAAGCTGATAAGAGTAGGGTTACTGTCATTATGCTTAAATATTAATATATCAAAAAATGTTATGATATTTCTAATGATACAAATACTTAGATTGAAATTCCTAAAGATCCTACTAATAAAATTCAACATGATTCAAATGATCTTATCCAAGATTCTTTATGCAAAAACCATTTAAATTCTGATACAGCTAGACGTTTGAAATGCTATTATGTTAATTTTTCAAAATTTAATTGTTTTGCTAAGACTAGTAAACCAAATACTTCTATAAGACCTGTTATTGCATTCTATAATGCTCCCCATTACAATTTTTCAAAGTTTTTAGGTAAAATTATTTAACCTATTTCAGGAAAAACAGATCATTTCATCAAAGTTAGTTGGCATTTTGAAAGTAAAATTGATGATGTTATTATTCCTAGAAATAACAAAATTGTTTCTTCAGACAATTAATCAATGCACACTAGTATTCATCGCATTCTCATTATTAATTGTATTCAAATGAAGTGGCCTGAGATCTCTGAACATATTAGTATTCCTAAAACTAAATTTTTACAGTTAATTAAATTTTGCTTACAAAAATTCTTATTGTAAATTTAACAACGAATTTTTTAGGCAAACGTTTGGTATCCCTATGAGTTTTCCTATTTCTCCTGATCTAGCTAATTTAGTCCTTGAAAGGATTGAACAAAAAATCTGATCTCAAATACCTTATGATGTCACTTTCTTTTTCCGATATGTTGATGATATTTTTACATGTGTCCCGGAAGATAAAATTGATGATATTGTTGATTTTTTTAATAATTACGATCCTAAGTTTAATTTTACTGTTGAAAATGAAAAAGAAAATCAAATCAATTTTTTAGATCTCACTATCATCAGTCATGATGATGTTGTTTTAACTAACTGGTTTAGGAAACCATCTTGGTCTGGTGGATGTCTAAATTATTTCTCTTATTGTTATATTAAATATAAAGTTAGTGTAATGAATAACATGATTTTAGGTGCAGTAAAATTATCTCACGATAATTTTATGAATAAGAACATCCAAATAGTTAAAAATACTTAAAAAAATAACAATTTGACAAACTTTTTGTTGACAAATATGTTAACAAAAGATTAGATCTAATCAAATTAAATCATTCTAATCATCTTGTTTCTACCCCACAGAATAATAATTCTTTTCTTAATAGATTTTTAGTCCTTCCGTTTACTGCTATTTTCTGTCGGAATTTAAAAACTTTTCTTAAACTGTTTATCACCACATTTTTTCAATTTCAAAAAGATTTTTTCAATTGTTTTGGTAATTTTAAAGATCCTATTAAAAAAGATAACAAAACACACTTAATTTGTCGAATTAATTGTTATGGGTGTGATAGCTGTTATATTGATCATTCTGAAAGATATTTTCATGTTCGTATCAAAGAACATAAAAATGATTGTAAGCATGATCACCCTGGTACTGCTCTTGTTCAGCATTCTCATAATTTTGATTATGTTTTTGCTTTTAAAAATACAAACATCCTTGCCATGGATCCTTGCTTCTAATTTCTAAATCAAAAAAAATGTATCATTTTTTATTTTTGAGTTTACTCTCCGTTCAATTTTCCAACCATTTTTTCAATTTTTTGTTTCTTTCATTTCTTTTGTATACCATTAGCCATGTTTTACTTCTTAAGCGCCATCTTGTATTCTTCAACCGTCATCTTTGTTTAATTTTAGTTATTCTATATAACTAGATTCTAACTAGTTTCTTTCAATAGTTTGCGTTTTTCCGTTTCTTTGCGTTTATTTTGGGTTTAGTTATGTCTGTTGGATTGTTGCACCATGTAAGTGCTCCACTAATTGTTTTGTAAAAATGACTTTTTTAGTCATAATCCACAGACATGAAATTCGTGTTCTTTTTTGTAAGTTTTTATGTTACTTAACTTTTTGATAATAAAAAAAACCACTACAAATATATCTTTTTATTTCTTAACCTTAGTATTTAATCACTCTAACCTCTTCGACAAAATGTTTGTTACTCCTTTCTTTTGAGGTATGTTTTTCTTGTAATTTAACAAGTAATTATTATTTTTGACAAAAATTTGGAACTCTTTTTTTGTAATTACTTACTTGTATTACGATTTTTTTTATATTTAGGAACTGAGGATGAATGTTATACGTTTATTTGTATAAGGATTGTTTATAACTACGACAGTTAATGTGGTTTTTCGTGATGATGCTTTCTGATAGGAACAAGCGAAACGTACGTCTTATTATTTTTTTCCGCAAAAATAAATGGAAATTTTCGACTTGTTCGCATTAATTATTTATGACGAAGATAAGTGTTGATTGTCAACAATATTTTGCAGAAAAATAAGTCTGATAAGCTATCAGGATACATATAAGATAAAATAAAATATATTTTTTGCAAAGAAATAATGAAAATGTTTCAATTGTTAACCTACATTATTTATGAAAAGTATAAATATTAAAAGTTCAAAATTTTCTGAAGTTTAATAAATCTGAAAAGCTACTTCGATAAATAATATATAACAAAGAATTTTTGTGTAAAAAATGGAGGGAAATCGTTTATTTGTTTATAAAATTAGTTTATTACACTGAATTTGTCAATAAACAAATGGATTGCGTTTTCTGTATAATCAGAATGTAATTAAAGTTAATTTCAAACGTATCTATGAGATGAGAGCTGAGAAAAGAAATATTTTTGTTAAAAATGTCCATTGTAAATTTTTTTTTACAAAAAATGTATTGAAAAGTAAAATAATTAACGATATTGCTTCGTCAGAACTTCGTAAAAAACTAAATTGTCTTATTTTTCTAATAACTTTGAAAATTATATGATTTATAATTAAAAAGTTGTAAAATTAATAAATCTAAATTTACAGCGTTAAAAATTAAACAATGCTAGATTTAATTAAAAATTGAAGTATTCTTAAATTAGGATTGGAATTTATTCAATCACACATTTTGCATTACGCTATTTGATATTCACTCATTTTATTACCAAGTGAAAAATTATTAATTGCAAAATTAATAATATTATTTTACATGCAAAGGGAACAACTTTATGCTGAAGACCATTTCATAAGATATCAAACATTAAAAATACAAAAAATTTATAAATTAAAAAGTTTTAAATTTTAAGTTTAAACATTTTTTCAATAACAATTAATAATTATCAATGTAGAATTGAGTGTTTGAAATTTAAAAAATGCATTGACCGATTTTGAATTGAAAATGATCCAGTTTAAATTATTTTATCATTCGGTAAAATTTAAAAAAAGGGATACATTTTGAATGTAACGAAAAAAACCAAACTTGAATCAGTTTGAAATAAAAGAGTTTAAAATTGAGTAATTGGAAATTTAAATTGTTTGCAATTAAAAAATTGTGAAAGAATGTTAAAGCTGAAACGAATTTGAATTTCATTTTGAATGGAAATCGTTAAAAAATTAAAATTTTTTAACGTGTTAATAATTCCTTTTAAAATTCAACCATTCAGATTTTAATACAAAAATAATTACAAATGAAAAGAACAAATTTTTAATTTAGCATTTAACATTAAAATTGAGAACTGTACAACTTTAACGATGCAAAATTAAAGAAATTTTTTAACTATTCAGGTATCAAGTTCAGATGCTTTAATTTTGATCTGTTTTGTTTTTAAACAGCCCATTTTTTAACGTTTGAGTTTGAAGCTGTTTAATTTCAAACACTTTTTACAGAATTATCAAAAAATTTAAAAATATTACACTAAAAGTTAAATCTTGAGAAAAATAATACAAAGTAAGATTGCTATAATATGATTCCAATATTTTAAATGGCAGAATTTAGAGACTTTCAATAAAAAAAATTTATTTTTTAAGTTAAGTTTGTAATATCCAATATTTTCGAAGATTTTCAAATAAAAAATAATTTAATTTTTAATGCCTAGTTCTGGAATCTTTTCATTTTTAAGGCTTGAATTTCAGAAAATGTCCTAATTTCTTGTGCTTTTGAATTTATTATCCATGTGTTTAAATTAGAAACAACAATTTCAGAATACTTAGATTTGAAATTATTGCATAAAAAATTTAATAAAATTGAAATCCAACATTTTTGAATATGTCACTCTGTTTAGATCTGAAATTATTAAATTTAAAACTGAGTATCAAGGTTTTCGATATGGAATGCTTAGATTTTAAAAGATTTAATAGAGAATATATGTTGCCATTTTTAATATTTGCATTTAAAACGATAACATTTTTAAATTTATAATTACAAACCTCTGCCAATTAGAAAATTCTAAACTAATTATTTTTGAATTCAAGTTTTAAAAAAGAAACTTTTGTGTGAAGGACTTAAAAATCAAACTGTTTTAGAATCGCGCATTCAAAATTACAATCTTAATCTAAAATTATAAAACTTTTTAATATATGATAAATATATTATCAATAGGTATCATATAATGTAGTATCAAATGACGTTCAAAGTGATTGTATAGATTTTTTTACGTAAAATATGTGGTTTCTGTCAGAAAATATCACTGTCATTTTTACTTTCGAAAATTAAAGATTTTTTGTTATATTTAAATTAGATGTTTTTTCTTTGGAAATTTTAAAAACAAATGCAACTATTGCTAACTTCGTCTAAAAATTGAAGCATTCTTAAATTATGATATTGAAGCTAAGTCGTTAAACATATTTAACTTTCCATGCCATTAAGAGATTCTAATGAAGTAATTAAACAAAAATAAAAAAAAGTTAATTTTACGAAAGACAAAATATTATATTTTTCAATCCGCTCTTCAATAAACCTGAAATTCATCTGTAAAAGTTTTGAATTAACAAATTAAATAAAAATTCTCGAAATTTGATTAAAAGCTGGCGAAGATTAAAACCGGGAACTAAAGTTTGCCTCCAATGAATATCCTACCTAATAATCTGGCTTTTCATAATCCCTATTTCGTATGGTAAAGCTTCTTTCTAAATGAATAAATTCTGCTACAACTTCCAATTTTTTTTCGAAGCTTCGTTTAATGCCCACGACAAATAGTTGGGATATCAGTCAAGGATCAAGAATACACTATCCTTGGTTTATTATAAATTTGTTATTGCAGAAAGTAGCACCTTTTTTTTAGAATGAACTTATATACTTATTTTTTTCATAAAAATTAGAATATTGTGGGCTTTTCGCGCACCGATTACTCTGTATTTAACAAAAATTCGGTTCATTTTTGAGGAAAATTAAAAGATTAATTTTCTTTTAAATAGTTTATACGATAAATCTCATATGATTTGAGAATGTATATGGTTAAGAGAAATTCTTCTAATCAAGTACTAGGGTGATAGGTTGACAGATATTACACAGATTGAATATAGGGAACAGAACCTAATAAAGGCAATCGTGAACCCAACTTTTCGGGGTAGACTATTCAAATCCAATTATTCCAGAGATCCGTCCAACGTCTGTACGTCGCTCAGCGAATTCGGTCTTTTTTTCCATGACTAGGCTTCTCTTATACCCCTCGTCAGAGTAGGGGGTAGCGCCGGTGGTAGGAAATCGCATGCGCTCTTGTGCTGTTGGTCCCCGTGGGACCTAGGTGGGGATCACTGAACGCGTTACGCATTGACTGACCGTGAGTCAAGCGCGAGAACCCTGATGAGTTTGTTACATCCTTGAAATCCACTGAATTCAATGGACCTTTTTAGGATTAAAAATTTTTTTGAATTCACCTTGGATTTTAAAGATATTGGTCCATTCACTTGAATTGTTTTTCATTTATATTACAGTCTTATAAAATTTACCGAATTTTCTTTAATTTCATTAAATTCTTCTAAATCCACTCCAATTTTACTAAAATCAATTAAATGTTTTGGATTTCTTACAATTCATTTGAAATAATTTGGAATTCAACATGAATTCTTATTAACTTATCCTGGATTCTTTGGAATTTTTCGCAATTTTTTCAAATTTATTTTTATTCTCCTGTAATTCTGTTCACTCCCATTTCACTTAATGTAATGCATTTTTTTTTATTTCTATAATTTTTTTCAATTTACTTCAATTCTTATGAATTTCGGATTCTTCTGAATTCACTCGAATTTGATTAAAATCAATGTAATTTTATGGATTTCTTTAATTATTTAAATTTTTTTAATTTAAGTTAAATTGTTTTCAATTCTTATAAATTAATTCAAAATTCGTTAAAATTTACGTGGAATTCTTATAAATTAAGGAAATGCTTTTGTATTCTTTGAATTTTCAGTCACATCTTGGGTTTAAAATTAGTCAGTTTTGTTTACCTTTACAGTTATAATTAGTCAGTTTTCAAAAATTCAATTTTAATTAAAAAGGATGAATTTTAAACTTAAAATGAAATAACTAAATTTTCAATTAAAAGATTAAGCTTTAACTAAAAAAAAGATTTTTTTAACAAGTGTTTCGATTTTTAACCAAAAAAAAACACAAAATTTGAAAAAATAAATTCAGTCGTTAAATAAAACAAACTATTAGTATTTTATAACAATGTAATAAATATTTAACTAAAATAAAGAATCTATACCGAAAAAAATTGATTTTTAACAAAAAAGTTGAATCTTCAACCCAAAAGATGAAGTTTCTACCAAAAAAGATCAATTATTAGCAAAATAAATAAATATACAACTAAAAACAGCTAAATTTCAAACAAGAATAGACTAGTTGAATTTTCAGTTAAAAAAATAAATTTTCAAACAACATTTTTTTTAACAAAATAGTTAGATTGTCAACCAAATAAATTAATTTTTAATCAAAAATAGAATAGTTACATTTTCAGTGAAGAATAAATTTTCAAAAAAAAAGTTAAATTTTCAACTGAACAGACGAATTTTACACCAAGAAGATTTAATTCTTATAAAAAAAGATCAACTTTCTAGAAAAAATATGATAGTTCAATGTTCAGTTAGAGAAGTAAATTTTCAACTAAAATTATGTATCTTCAACCAAACAATATGAATTTTGAAAGAACAATTGAATCTTTAACCTGAAGATTTAATTTTTTAAGAAAAAGACAAATTTGAAAAAAACGCATAAATTTTTAACTAAAAAAGATAAATTTTCAACCACAAATAGAATACTCAAATTTTCAGATAAAAAAATAAATTTTAATCCACAAAAAAACAAGAAATTTTTAACAAAGATAAAGTTTCAATTAATAAGATCGATTTTTTATAAAAAAACTTAAGTAAAACAAAGTAGTTAAGTTTTCATCTAAAATCGACTTTCAGATAAAGAAACTAATTCTCAATTAAGGAAATAAATTTTATGCTGATAAAATCAATTTTCAACCAAGAAGATTTATTTTCTACAAATAAAGATTAATTTCTAACAGAATACGTTAATTTGTAAACAAATATTTGCATTTATAATGAAATTTAAAAGTAAAAGTTGAATTTTAAGCCTAAGAAATAAATTTTAAATCAAAAAGAAACATTTTCAACCAAGAGGATTAAATTGTTATCAAAAAAGAATATTTTTCAACAAAGTAAAAGATTTTTTAACATAATAGATGAATTTTCAACTAAAGTAGATAAATCATTAACCAAACACGGAATAGTTAAATTTTCTGTTAAAAATATTAATTTTCGAAAAAAAATAATTCTCAAGTAACTAAATTAATTTTTAACCAAAATTAGAATAGTCAAACTTTCAGTAAAAAATAAATTTTTAACAAAATAGCTAAATTTCAACCGAGCAGACGAATTTCTAACCAAGAAGATTCAATTCTTATGAAAAAGAAAAATTTGTAAGAAAATAAAGAACTTTTCAAATAAGGAGTTGAAATTTCAACTGGAGCAGTCAAGTTTTTAACAAAACGCGGAATAGTTAGATTTTCAGTTGAAAAAAATTAATTTTAGAAATAAAATAATTTTTAACAAAATAGTCTGATTTTAAACATAAATAATTTTTGATCAAAAGAATGAACCATTAATCATAAAGATTAATTTTTAACAAAGCTGTTCCATTTTCAGCTAAGTAGCTGAATTTATAACCAAAAAGATAAATTTCTGAACGAAAAATGTAATAGTTTATATTTAACTAAAATAAAAGTTTTAATTTTAAACAAAAAATAGTTGAATGTAACTAAAAAAAGACGAATTTATAATATAATAGTTGATTTTTTGATTAAAAAGAATAACTTTGTAACCATATTGGTAAATTTACGAAAATAATACGATTATATCTAACTTTAGTTTATCGAAAATTCCCTAATTTTATCAGGTTTTCCCTGACATTCTTCGACATTCTCTGAGTGTCAGGAATTACTTTATATACTTTAATTTTCTTAAATATTTTAGGAAGCTTTATGTAGTTGAAGCTTTGTCAGTTTATTTAAATTTCTACAAATATAAGTATATTTGGACGTGCCTTGCGGAAAAGCGACAAGAATTCTTTCAATATTTTCGTGACACATATTTTTCAGAAAATTTAAAAATTCCAAGACGCAAATAGTTACATAATGTTAATTAAATTTCTACAAAAGTCTTCGACAGCTTTTGTTTAGAGAAACTGTTTTTATTTACCCTGTGATATGAAAATTAAATCTTTTGTCCCTCTAATTGTGAACAAAATGAATGGTAGGAGAAAGTAACATAGAGAGGAAGCTTCCAGCTATTCTTTTGATAGATATCCTTCATAAATAATGCTGACTTTTTTCAAGCGAGCAATAATTTTTTTCCTCAATTTAAATTGTGCAAGGTAGACTAAACTGTTATTTTTGTTTCATCAATGGATTTTCTGAGGGAGGTTACAAATGATAAAAATAAATCTATAAATCCTTTCAGGTTTTCCTTTGAGAACAGTTTATATTTTTCCACCAAAGGAAAAATGTTTATCTTGAACATTTTTGATTTAACACTACTTTATTTTCATCTGGGACAGAATGCAGGTGCTATTCTTGCTTTTTCTAAAAGTAATAACTTATATAGTGTATAAAAAGCTTAGAATGCAAAATCACACAGTGGAGGGAAAATTGAAATCTAAGATTTTAACCATACAAAAGTAAGGAGCTGGAGTTTTCCTTCAAAAGAAATCCAAGCAAAGAATATACGCCAGAAAGAACGTTGGATGGGTGTGTCAGAAAAAGCTTAAATTGACTATTTTTCTTTTCCTATTTTGCGCTGTGAGAAAAATTTAATCATCGAGGATGTTTTCTTTTTCAAAAAGTCGTGTTCACGAGATCTCGCAAGATTGTTGATGAAAACCTGATTGCTTGCATACTGCGTGAATACGACTTTTAGTGGCCAAGACTTAATTCATTTTTTCAAATTTTCTAGAATTTCGTAAATCACAATTTCCAGACAAGGATTTTGAATTCTAAAAATTCATTTCTGAAAAAGAAAATTTAAATTGTATATAATTAGGTATTAAAAATTTTTTTTCAACGATGATATTTACTTTTCAACCACATATTTTGAAGTTACAAAAGGAGAGAATTCAAAAAAAGGATTTTTTAAAAGAATTTCTAGGGAAATTCAAAATAATTTTCTTTTGTAAAAAAGACTTCAATAAAAATTTCAGATCTAGATTTACTAAAAAAACAAATTTTAAGAGAAAATTAAAAAATATTTTTAAACATTGCACCTAACTTTCTAAAATTTCGGAGAAGAATTTAGATGGGTTCAAAGCAAAAAATTTTTATTTCGCCGACACCGACAGACAGCGCCACTAACTAAGAAAGGGTTCTATTCCATGCTAAGTTATTAGCAGTCGGTAAAGCAGAGAGGTCGGTAATGCAGATTCCAGTTAAGACAGCATCCCGCCGTGGGTTGGAGAAACATAGATATAGGTAATTTAAAGGTTGCGTTC
>JAUELO010000001.1:2739143-2750755 GCA_032357855.1 Amphibolips quercusostensackenii | reverse complement strand
AATTCTGACAAACCTAAGAGCCACAACCCAAATATTACTTGAACCAACAAGGTAACAAATACTATTCTAGCAATGAAAAATATTCTATCTTAACACTACCAGATCCTGAAAGCAATAACGCAACAACTGCAACACCTAAACACCAAAAACTCTAGCAACCCTGACTTCTAATACCACTTACTCTAATAATGTCAATACACCAGTACCACCAATTCTGACAAACCCAGAATTCCAACACTGCTTACTCTCAAAGCCAAAAAGGTGAGAGCTACAACTCTAACAATACCAACACTCACTTCCTCAATATTACTAACTCCTAAAACCAACAATTCCAGAACTGCAACTCTTGAGCACTGAAACCAGTAACTTCAGCGTTCCTGATTTCTAATACCACTAACTCTAACAACCCCAACACCCACAATCTTACTAATTTAAATTATAAAAACACACAATACGCCAAGGACAACTATTACAACTCCAGTAGCCTTTAATCCTAGGATCATGTTTTCAGACAATCCCAATACCCCCAACATGAAAATCATCCTTTCTTAAAACCCATAATTTCAAAAATTTCAAGAATCAGAATATTTCAACCAAAATAGCACTACTTATTTTACAACCCATTTTTGAATATCCACAACCCTCACTTTCTTCAAATACTAATCACAAAATACATTCACATAATTTCAAAATCAACAATTCTAGCACCACTTATTGTAGCTAATCCAATACTATTAACTCTTAAGATCCACTATCAACTAGGGTGGTCCTTAGGATTTGTAGGTCCCTAAGGGGGAGTCCTAGAATCCAAATGCTATTGTCTAAAACTTGTTTTGGACAATAGGAATCCAGACATCTCATTTTAAACAAGATAAAAATGAGAGTTTTTTACTGAAAGACTGAAATCCTATGGTCCTTTAGGGTGTTTTTAGAACCTTAATGAAACGTTTGAGAAGCTTCAAAACGTCTCTAGAACCCTAAAAACGTCTCTAAATCCATAGAATGGATTATTGTTACCCACAAATAAATAATTCTTCCTATTGGGTGAGGAAAATCGAAAAATAAGCAATTGTTTCACTGTTTCCTTGAATACTGTAGACACAAATAGCCTTTTTCCGCGAGGATCCTTTGCCAGTGAAACACGTCGGAAATTGTGATTCATATGCGCCGTCGCGTACAACTTCCGCTTCGTTCGATCTGCACATACTGGCGCGTCTTTTGCATTCATTCTTTCGTTATTTTGTTTCTCTGTCACTCCAGTTACTATTTCTCCCGCATCTCCTGTCGTTCGATTTCAATTCCACCAGTCGAAGGGACACACTTTCAATATTCGCCATCTTCGACAGTGGCACCCGCATATCGATTACATAGCCCTCTTTCCTCTTATTCTCATTCTTTTCTTCTTTTCCTCTTTCCTATCTTTCTTTCTCGCCGTATCGTGGTCAACTTTTTTTGTTACAGGATCGCGTACAACGCATTCTGAGACTCGTCTTTTGTTAACTTTTTTTCTTTTTTTTGGTGGGAAGAGGTATTTTGAGGACAGTGGAAACTCGAAGGAAATAGATCTCTTGGGAGAAATGTTTACTTAAAAGCTCTATTTATTTTCCGAAACTTTCCCTACATAAATTACCCGAGAGTTTTAAAAGATGTTTACGAAGCTAATAAACTGAGCCTTTTTTCGCATCTTTGCGATCTCGCGTCCTTGATATAAATTGAGCGCGATATTAAAAAAGTTTTTCTGCGTCCAGTCAAAGACATTAAATTCTCCTTAATCTTCCGGGCCGATGGGCTAGCGGACTGACCAGCTAATATCAAAGTCGTTCTTCCCAAGTTCTTTTCTTGCACATTTTTATGGGGCAAAACTCAAAGGTGAAGAGGTTTTTCATATCGTATCTTGCCTATTCAGATATTCCGTGCTTTTATTAATTGGAATCTTAAATATAAAAAGAGCTACTGACTTTCATAAAAAAATTCTAAAACTCTTTTGAAAATGACCTTTCCGTGAAGCCAAAAAAGGATGATCTTTTTAAAAACTATTTCTAAATATATAGCATTTTTAAAAGTAAATTATGCACGAGCAGAGAGCTAATTTTCTGCGAATTCGTGGACATAAAACGCATTTTATGCCGAGTGCATGCTCGAGGGTTTCGTTTGGGGCTCAGCAGGGCGAGTGAGACTCGGTTGTGCACTGGTTCGCGTTACGGAAGCATCATGCAAATGCATAAACGCATTATTTGCTCGTACGGCAGTGGTGGGTGCTCTGGAATTCTAAGCCGGTTTTGTGCAGGCTGCAATGACTGCTGTATATGGGAACCATCCATATGGAAATACCCCCCTCCTCCTCCTAAAGTCGAACCCGCTTTACCAACAAAATCACCCCTTGCCTTTACTACTCCGACCTCTACTACACCCCCCCCCCCTTACCACTTCTATAGCTCAACACCCCTTTAGAGATACTTCTTACTCGCGTATACTAATTCTCGTTCGAGTTTGTGCGGAAGCGTGCGCACTTTCTCAGAACGAAACTTACACCACAGCAACTCTAATCTAGTTTGTATTTCTGCAATGTTCTTCTTACCTCTTCCAAAACTCATTAAACGTTTATAGAAGAGCCTATTCAACGTGGAACATATATCAGAGTAGTTTTAGGTATACATGATCATTATTTTTCTTCAGGCGATTTCTACAAGACTAAGACCTTCAGCTCTAAATGACAGAACTCAAAAACTCAAAAATCCCAAACGCATTACCCCTCTACGAAATCATAACTGTGATATCCGCAATGTCAGAAAACAATCGTAGAATCTTCAAACCCTAGCTCTGCAATCTGAAAACATCATCATGAATCAGACGATTATTAATCACGAACACCCCTAGTATTTAAGCTCTTAAAAATTTAATGTGCTTTTTTAGTGGATTAATAATAATAACAGCACCCCTGTATTGATGACCTACAAATACAGCACTCCCTGCCTTAAGTTCAGCATTAAAACCCTAAGCCCCTAAATCTCCATTAATAAATTCTATTAACTACTAAAGCCTATAACCCTAAACTCGATCCCAGTACACAGCTCTAAGATTTCCAATCCTAGGTTTTACAATCTGACAACCCTCATATTAAAACTGTCTTTTTATGTGATGGATACTTATAATGAAAAAGTATCGACCAATACCCAATTTCAATACATATCCTTAAAATTCCTAAACCTAGTCCCTAAAAATCAGAAAATAACAAAATCAGAACTGTATATTTTTCTGGCGATATCAGAAATACTACTACCCCAAAATCTTAAGCAACAAGCCCTAAACTATTCTAACCTACTACTCTAAAATGCATAAATTAAACCCTGTAACCCAAAAATCCTTAAATCACTCAGGATTTTTTATTTAAGATTATTACTAATCATGACGATATATCTAAATTAAAAACAACACCATGAATACCCTCAAGCTTAAACCCACTCAAAAATTCATTAAGCTTTTCATCAAGATTTTATTTCCTTGTAGATTGCTAACAATTGTAACCTATTAGTAACAACTGTACCCTGCTTTTAAGACTTCATAATCCGTAAATCCTAACATCCAGACTGTATATTTTATTACGATGCCTAATACTAAAAAGATCTTAACCAGTACTCCTAATCCATTATTCTAAAACCTTACTACTCAGAATTTGTACTCCTAATTTCTGCTTCTCATCTGAAGCCCTAAATACTCCAGGAAAGGATGAATGAATTGAAAGGATTAAAACGTTTCTATTCAAATGAATGTAGTTTTTTGAAAATATCATTTGAATCCAGATTTATGCCGAAGAGAGGAACTTCTTAAACCTTTAACACACCAACTAAAACTCGGACAAAGATAGCACCTATAACTGTAGCATCTGTAAAATCAAGCACCACCAATTTTGACAAACCCAAAAGCCATAACCTCTAATGTTACTAAAACCAACAAGGTAACAACTACAATTCTAACAATACAAAAAAACACTATCTTAACACTACCAATGCCTGAAAGTATAAAGCAAAAACTACAACTCCTTAACATTAAAACCAATAACTTTAGCAACACTGACTTTCAATAACACTTACTCTAATAATGTCAATACACCAGTGCCACCAATTCTGAAAAACCTAGAATTCCAACACTGCGTACTCTTCTTCTTTTCTTCTTTCATTTCCAGTACAGAATCTCAAAATCCCTATTCTGGGGGTTTATAATCCGAAAACGACAACATCCAGACGGTTTTTTTTGACGATGCCTAATATTGAAAAGATCTTAACCAGTACTTTAAATCCTCTATTCTACAACCCTACTACTCAGGATCTTGACCTTAAATCTCTGCTCCTAATCCGAAGCCGTAAATACTCCAGGAAAGCAGGGATGAATTGAAAGGAATAATACGTTTCTGTAAAATCCAGCACCACTAATTCTGACAAACCCAAGAGCCACGCCGTAAATTTTACTAAAACCAATAATGTAATAACTAAAATTTTAACAATACAAAAATCCACTACCTTAACACTACCAATTCTTGAAAGCAAAAACGCAAGAACTGCAACTCTTAACACCAAAACCATTAACTCTAGCAACGCTGACTCCTAATACCACTAACTCTGATAATGCCAATAAACCAGTACCACCAATTCTAACAAACCCAGGATTCCAACACTGCTCACTCTTCTTCTTCCATTTCCAGTGCAGAATCTGAAAATCCCCTGGGGGTTTATAATTTGAAAACTCAAACATCCGGACTGTATATTTTTTTGACGATGCCTAATATTGAAAAGATCTTAACCAATACTCCTAATTCTCTATTCTACAATCCTACTACTCAGAATCTGTACTCCTAATCTCTGCTCCTTATCCTAAGCCCTAAATCCTTCAGGAAAGGATGGATGAATTGACAGGATTAAAACGTTTCTATTTAAATGAATGTCCTTTTTTAAAAATATCATTTAAATCCAGATTTATGCCGAAGAGAGGAATAAAGCGGATTCTTTCTTTTTCATCTTCTCGAAGTATTTCTTCCACTGTACCATAACTTCTAAAACCTATAACACACCAACTAAAACTTGGACAAAGATAGCACCTATCACTCTAGCATCTGTGAAATCGAGCACCACCAATTCCGAAAAACCTAAGAGCCTCAGCCCAAATGTTACTAAAACCAACAAGGTAACAACTACAATTCTAACAATACAAAAGTCTACTATTCTAACACTACCAATTTCTGAAAGCAATAACGCAACAACTGCAACTCTTAAACACTAAAACCAATAACTCTAGCAACCCTGACTCCTAATACCACTAACTCTATTAATGTCAATACACTAGTATCACCAAGTCTGACAAACCCAGGATACCAACACTGCTAACTCTTTTTCTCGTTCTCTCTCATTTCGAGTACAGAATCTCAAAATCCCTGTACTGGGCGTTTATAATCTGAAAACCCCAATATCCAGACTATATTTTCTTGACGATGCCTAATATTGAAAAGATCTTAACCAGTAAAATACCCTTAAATCCTAGATCATTCAACAAGGGTGTTTTCTTTCTTGAAATGTGTTCCCTCTACCCATATCTGGTATCCTCCAATACAACTTAATAACTTTATTCTAAAACGCAATTATATGAAAACGTAAACGACATTCAGACATGAGTTTTTATTAGTCAAAAAATGACTAAGCTTATTATCTCATCAATATCCTTTTTGAAGAACCTCATAACTTGAAATTAAAACAGAAGATCAATTAAGTGCTCTAGAATCGGAGATTCAAATTCTCTGAAGCGCAGATTTGATTGGATGGATTGTTTAACTACAATCTGTGATAACCCTAGCGTGGTTGTGCAGTATTAGGTGGGTTTGCGTGTAGTAGGCCATTTCGTGCAGAGAGTAAGGCGACCCGATTACGATAATGGCTTCGATGACGATGCTAACAGTGTTAATGACCGTAATGACAACAATTGTGCGATTCCGTCACATTATAAAAGGGTCGACCTGCTCTATTATTATAAAATATACTCTTTTTCTTCTATGTTTTGGAAAGTGCTTCAAAATTTCAATATTTTAGAAATCCTCAATATATATAGTTGTATAGTATAGTTGTGTAAATATAGCATCGAGGAACTAATAGCGGCGAAACATTGTTTGACGCCCAACTCCATTAGTTTCCGTTCGTCTGCAGTGTTGCATCATGACTGCACGTATTCGAGAAGAAATTGAGTTGTCAGGATACCTGCAAGGGACTTCTTATAAAGTGGAGAAACTTAGCTCTTCCAAATTGCATCTGCTTTTTCCACTCAAATGAAATATTAAAATTCAGCTTTAAAATAAGACTATGAACATTGAAATATCTTCAATCGGTCTAAATTTACAATCTTTATCATCGGATGAGCCAGAATAAGTTTACGAAATTAAAATTAGATATTGACGAAGATGAGAAGAGAACTGCTAAATCTATTTTAATCTTCTTGGTCTCATTCTAAAGCTGAAGTACCGATCTTCATTCAAGAAAGAACTTTGACTTTTTGCACCACTTTACACTGGTCTGTAACGTGTTGCCTCGTTAACGAATTTGACCTTGAAAATTTGAGGTGGCTTATTTAATCTTTGATGTCACGAATTGGCTAATTTTTCAAATTAATTATAATTTTTTTTTGTTACAGAACATGCCTGTAAGGATTTTCGCTGCACTACCAAAGAATTCTGCATAGACACAGACCTTGTTTGCGATGGTATTAGACATTGTGAAGATGGTTCAGACGAAGCAGCTTCCACCCTTTGTGCCAGTAAGTTTGTTAATTATTACATAAGTAAAATATTAATAAATAAATAGAAAAACAAACTTATCTTCATAGATACCGCTTTTTAAATTTCAATAATTAAAACTTTGATTTTTGTAGTCAAACAAAAGCTCCTAAATAATAAATTTTTAGATAAATCAAAAAACAAACTTAGATGATTCGTGTTGAATCCACGTGTTTAATAATGGCGTGAAATATTTTCAAACGAGGAAAATAATTGGATATATTGAGGACACGAAACAATTTATCAAAGCAAATATTTACTGTGCTGGAGTGCAATTAAATTTATTAAATATTGGATCAGAGAACTGTAGACTTGGTTTATTATGTTCAATGATTAACTTCGAGTTCACTTGTTAAAATTGTTTTCAAGCGTTTAAAATTAAATAATGTTTAATCAAACCATTGCATAGATTATCTTTTAAGCAAATATTTTTTTTTATAGATCCAGAAGCGTCGACAATCCTTGGAATGGAGAAGACTTTATTTGCGGTGGCGATGGTCTTCATAGTTTTGAGCATGGTGGGCATCGTCGCGGCCGGAGTTTTGTGCTTTTGCAGGCAACGAACAGCAACGCCGAGGCATTTACACAACGCGCACAATGCCCAGACTCACCCTCCCGTCGTCTTTCCTTGTGAGTTGACAAACATAAAATATTATCGATAATCGAATCGCAAACTATGCCTTTGCACGAATTCCTTTGAACTTTAGAATTAAACCTTGAACTTTGACCTCTGAACCTTAACCTGTGCACGTACCCTCATCTTGGACCTCTCACCTTTGTGTGACCCTTGACCTCTGACCGGTGCACACGAGTTCCCTCCCGCGGTCAGAAAACCCATCGGTTGCTCCTGCGTTCCTTCTCTGCTTCTCTTCCCCCCACCCTCAGATACCTTTGCGTCTGAGAAAGTTGCGTTCTGCAGGCACACATTGTACAGTGTACACACACACGCACACACAAAAACACACACTACACTGACCGCAGAAATCTGTGAACTGCATAATACTTTGTAAGGAAGATTTTTCATTGACATTGGGGTTGATAATATTTATTCTTGTTCTAAAATTAATTTTTAAATAAAAAATATTATCTGAGCATGATATTTTTCCTCTACACTTATTCCAGGCTTAGGACTGGCAGCACACTGTGTCAAAACTTCTTTCTCTGATGGTGTGTTAAAAAAATATGGGAAATAGCTGTTGTCAACTGTTGAGATCTGACCATTGATCACCTTTGGCCCATGGACTATGAGATGCCCTAATAAAAAAACCAATGTAAAGAAAAAAATTTTTCGAAAAATATATTTCTCTGATAAACACGTAAAGTTCTCTACTCTTCTAGATTTTTAAAATCTTACACTTACCTTTTTCTGTTTCCTTTTTTCTATTTTTTACACACATATTTTGTTTCTATTTAAAAATGGACAAAGTTTTTTTTCAGAAGCTTCCAGTCGAGTCTTTAATCGTACTTTTTTTCTCATAACTCATCTTTGGAATTCTGTCTCTTTGCGCGTTTTTGATTAACGATCACCATTCATCTCGCTTCGTTTCTCGACGGATATCATCACCCACACATATTCCCGTGTTTCATTCGTGAGTGACATACAAACCGATTACTTTATCGCAGAAAAGTTATGATTTCCGTCCACTCATCCAATTCTGATTGTTTTGCCATTCTGTGATTCCCAACAAGTAAACAGCTTTATACAAATCAACAATATTCCCGGACCCCCTGGATTGCTCTGGTGAAAAATGCTTTTTAATTAAAAGTGCAAAGTGGGCACGAGCTAAACGCGATTCTAAAGCTGGAATTTATAATATTTTGCTGGGAAATTATAATTGCGGATGGCGAACTTGAAAGCTTCACTCTCTTATTAAATTCAATATTATAATTTATAAACGAATCTAAAGTGCTCATAAGATGATTTATGCAAATTTTAACACTTTGATATTTGTAATTGGAATCTAGACAATTCAAATTCTCACACATTTATTCATTTGTAGGATTTCTTTTTATGAAAACGTCATCTAAGTCTAACATGGTGCGCACCTTTGATTTTTGACGTTTGACTGACGAACTTTAACCTCATTAATTTGATAGCCGACCCCTGACCTACGGCCCATTACCTTTAAGCTCTAATGTTGACTTTAGAAGTTTTTTTCTTGTGATGTTTGATCCCTGACCTTTGACATATGACTTATGACCTATAAAGTTTGATCTTTGACCCCCTAAACTTTCTCTCTCTGCATCTTGTATAACAATAAATCTTTGTTACATTATGTTCAAACTGTTTCGTGGATTTTTACACTTCACCTTTAACCTTTGACCCTTGACCTATGATCAGTTAACTTTGACCATTGACTTTTAATTTGTGGACCTTGATCTTTAACCTCTGACCGTTGAAATATGCAGGTATCACAGCAGTTCAGAAGTTTATTTTGAGGTAAAAAAGTGGTATTCATCCAAAAAAGGGATTTTGTTATAAAAATTTTATTTATTTATCTTTGAAGCATCCGTTGAACGAGTCAGAACTTTCTGCTGTTAAATAATATAGCAGGAAAAAATTAAAAAATATCAGAGATTGAAAAATAGATAAAATAAATGAAAAATGCTTTATTTAACCGGTTGCTTGATGCGGACCCACAATTGAGGGCCCGCATACGATAAAGGGATGAGAGTTCGAAAACGCAAAAAATTATTGTCCAGATATCCAAATTTTAAGTTACTTTTGTATTCTGCAATTTTTTATTTAAAATACTAATTTGAGACTAAAAACACTAACATAACTTAACAATACATTGTTTTATTATTATTTTATTTTAGAGAAAATCGAGTTTTTTAAATTTTCTTTGTGAATTAAAATGTTTATTGAATGAATTTTCATGTAAAATTATATAAATATTATATTTTTAACACATGTTTTTAATACAAAAATCGCTTCTTTTACGAGTTTTTAACAGTTCAAAAAGGAATTTTCAATTTTCATCATTATTCAACAATTTAATTTTTAAACATTTTATTTAAACTATTGGAAATTTAAGAAAATTAAAAGCCAAATTTACAACAGTTAAAAATTAAATTTCCAATTTACTTTCATTTTTATTTGTTAAAATTCAATTTTTTTCTGACGAAAAACGCTAACAAAAACCACAATTGTAAAAATAGTTCTAAATGTTGTTCATATTATAATTACTTTTGTTTAAGAATACCAGTTTTCGATTACCAACGCCAATGTTACTTGAAATTGATAAAAAATTATGAAACATCTTTTAAATATATTTATTTTTCAATAAAAATTTAAATTTCTAACGAAAAACACTAAGATAATCCGGAAATGTTCAAGCTTGTCAATTTTATTATTTTAAACCAAAGTCATTGGATTTAATGCTAATGATTATTCTTTAAAAATACCGATTTCAGGTTAAACACACTAAAATAAACTAAAGTTCTTAAAAAAATTTTAAATATTTTTTTAAACATATTTTTCTAAATAACAGTAATTATTGACGAAAAGAACTAACATAAAATAAAAATTAATTTTTAAAATCTAACGATTTTTTACAAAAAATTTCGCCTTCTGAAGTGAAACGCCAACATAACAAAATTTTTTTAAAAAGTTGTGAATCTTCTTCGAAATATAATTTAAAAAAAAAAATTAAAAATACAAATTTCCGATAAAAAACACTAACATACTGCAAAATTGTTGAAAGATTCTAAATCTTTTAAAAAATAATAATAATTTTTTTTGCAAATACTAATGTTCGATATAAAACGCCAGTCTAATCTAATATTGTTGAAAAATTATTATCCTTTAAAACGTGAATATTTTTTTTTGAAAAATGTCAATTTCTTGTAAAAAACGCTGGCATAACCGAAAAATGGAAATAGCTAAAAAAATTTCATCCTTTAAATCCAATAATTTATATTTAAAATTACCCATTTTGGATGTAAAGCGCTAGGATAACCTCAAATTCTTGAAAATCGAGAATGTTTTTTGAAAATACTAACATGAAATATTTATAATATTTTTAATAACTTATTAAATAATTTTTAAGTTTTAATTTAAACATGCCATTTCTAAGTGCCATTTTTTTAAGCTATTTAGATTGATTGAAGAAAATCTTAAATCATTGTTACAACTATATGGAAATTTTTTTTAGTTGGTTAAAATATTTTTAAAAATTGTTATTGTGTTATAAACAAATTGAAGAAGGAAAAAGGGGGTTAGGTAAAAAAGAGTACGACCCCTGACCTGTGTCCTATGACCTCTCGAAAAAATTTTAAATCATAAAATCGAGAGTCTAGTTTTGGCTAGGACGATATTTTAATCTCGATATGAAATTCACAGACAATGCTTTTGCAATCATTTCGCTGGTCTTTTTTTTTACCTTTTTCTTTGGGAAGCTTCAATCGAAGTGTGTGTACCGGTAGACTCGATTTAATGGAGCGTGTCGACTGGATAACAGCCTGGTATTGCAAGATTTATTAAACTTTGGCGGAGGGATGCCTCGAGTGCAGTTCTCAACGAATCGGCTGAATTACTTGCTCAGGGCGTTTACACTTTCAAATTTACACGACCAGCCAGTATATTTTACAGTCCACACTATTTCCAACTCTCACGTCTGTAATATTCTTGTATTTTCTATTCATTGTTCATTTCTTTATTTTTCATTATTTTTTCGTAATACTAGCATATTGTGCGAGCTTAGCATGCACTTATAACAGGGTGTGTTCCATTAATATATATTTACTCTGCATTTGCGGAGTAAATATATAATTTTTCAGAGTAAATGTATACTTTTGC
>JAUELO010000001.1:2668907-2680412 GCA_032357855.1 Amphibolips quercusostensackenii | reverse complement strand
TTATAGTACAGATTTTTTCAGCCGCATAAATTAAAGTTTATGTGAGAATAGAAAAGATGTGTTTATTCGAGGCGAATTGATTGACCTATAATATTAATATATTTTATCAAGACGTAAACAAGTTATGGTCATTTATATCATATTGAAAACCGATTTTTATAGTACAGATTTTTTCAGCCGCATAAATTAAAGTTTATGTGAGAATAGAAAAGATGTGTTTATTCGAGGCGAATCGATTGACCTATATTATTGATACATTTTATTGAAGAGTAAAGCTATGGTAATGCATAATAATCGAAAAAACATTTTTTTACAGTAAAATTTTTTTCAATAACATAATTCAAAATTGATGCAATAACAGAAAAGATTCCTTGATTCGAGACAAATCGATTGCCCTGTAACATTAATGCACTTCATTAAAGTTGGACAATGTGAATGAATGAATTTGAAGATTATTATGAATAATCTTGTTCAATCATTAAAATATTAATTTTTTAAAATCATTTTTTCTGTGAAAAAGAAAAAGTAAAGGGAAGTAAAAAAAGTATATCCGCGCCTGTATTAATATAATTAATGAGAAGCATAAATATTTTTTTATAATGCATCTCGCATACCTCATTCCATTATTTTCGGTCTCTTTGAATTTTGGGTATTGTTCTCCCATCCGTTTCGAACAGGTAGCTCGTCTCGTTTACCTGTCAGGTTGGGGGCGGCCGGAATGGTGCACGGGAGGGGGTTGGATGCTGGAGGTGTCGGTTCCGTCGGCAGTTCGGATCCCCAGAGTTCTCTCTGGTTTAGTTCGCTCGCGGCGTTTACATCGCGCGCGCGTTCGTCTTTTGCCGGTCCGATTAATTTCCGTCGTTCTTTGAATCTTCGCGCCACGAGGTTTCGCGATTTTTAAATTTAAACCGGTCCCATCAAACCCTCTTTTTGTAATCTCCCAAACTTAAATATAAATCAATTCTAATAACAAAAAAATTAAATAATACTTCTGAAATAATTATCTACACTATTTCAACACCCGTCTAATTAACGAACGAAAAAAATGGCAGTCGACTTTTTGGATTTGAGTTTTCGAGTGGCTAGTTAATTTGCCTAGTGAATTTATCATAGGAACATTTAGTGAAAATTAGTGATTGGTGATGAGTGTCCAATTATTGAAATTGAAGAGAAAATTATGAAAGAAATTTTCTATTTGTGAGTGTCACAGTGTTCTTTTTTGGAAAGTGAGTGGGAAACAAATAAAATGTCGATTACTAGGAAAATTCTGCTTTTGCTGCTGTTTGTGATTTTCACGAAAAATGCTCACGCAGGACGTGGGTTCAGATCAAAACAAGGTGGGTGAAAAAATTGTTATTAAGAATATGGGTAAAAAATAATGATAAGAGAAAATCATTTTTTTAAAGGAGCGTCTACAATGTCTACAGATACCGAAAAAATTTGTACTGAAATTTCCGTACACGTAGCCCAATTTTTTAAAAGAGTTTATATACTTGGGGGTCAAAGAACGTGAACTTGTATATTGTTTATTACCTCTACATGACCGATTAGAAAGACGCATTCCTTCTTGGATAATTTGAACCAAGACCGACTACTAAGCTCTGGGAAAGAGCGATCGAAGGATCGATAACGAAAATCGCGCCATAATTAGAGGGTGCGCTGCCCGAAGTTCGACGTCGGATATCTGCCTCTCCGAGTGAGCGGAGAAAGTCAAAGAGAGGAGATAGGTCTCTTTTATAATGAAAAAAAGTCAAGAAAGTTCTTCAACCTTGAGAAGGGTTGGGCTTCAAATTTAGCTGCCTGTAAATTTTTATACGTCACAATATATATAAAAAAGTAAAAGCGGTATTTCAACCTCGGAAAGCTAAGAATAAATTTTTAATTTATGAGTATTATTTAAATTTTTGAGAAGCTATTTATTAGAAGCTCATCAGGAGATCACTAAATCACTGAATTGATGAATCAGGAGTTAATTAATTTATAAGGACAGGAGCTGTCAGTGGATTTTTGCTTATTCCGAAAAAATTATTAGGATCTGGGAATTAGGGAATTGACATAACTAATTGGTGATGCATTTCGAAATTTTTCGAGACAAATTCCTTGATCCAGTAATTTATTTTCGTCTTCATTCCCTGACATAGCAATTTATTAAGCCTCTAATTTACTGATGTAACAAATTGTTAATTCCCTGATCCAGAAAATTACTGATCCCCTAATTCCCTGATCCAAAATTTTGTTGTTTAATTTTGCAGGTAAAGTAATTGATTTATCTCCTAATTTCCTTATCTATTAATTTGTTCATTTCCTGATCCAAAAGTTTTTGATTTTTTAATTTCCTGATGAAGTTATTTAATAATCCCGTAATTCCTTGATATAGAAAATTATTAATTCCTTAAACCAACCTATTATTAACCGTCTAATTCCCTAATCCTTTCATTTATGAATCCCCTAATTTTCTGATCCATCAAATTGATAATACCCTAATACCCTGATTAAGTTATTGAATTATTGACTATTCCACTGATCCAACAATTTATTGATCCCCTAATACCCTGATCCAGCTTATTAATCCTCCAATTTCCCTGTTTCAGAAAATTACTAATCCCCTAATTCCTTGATCCCACAATTTATTGGTCCCCTATTTTCCTGATCCAGTAATTCATTGAACCAGCAATCTATTTTGCCTTTGATCCCCTGATTCAATACTTTATTGATTCTCTAAATCCTAGATGCTGTATTTTATTAATATTTTATTTTCCTGATCCAACATTTTATAAATTCTCTGATTCAGCAAATTCGTAATGCTCTGATTCCCTGACCCAGCAGATTACTAATTCCCTGATTAAAAATTTAGTTGATGTTCTAATTTTCAGGGTAAGTAATTGATTTATCTCCTAATTCCCTCATCCATCATTTTTTAATTTCCTGATCTAGTAATTTATTAATCACTATTTCCCTGGTCCAAAATTTTTTGATGCTTTGATTTCCTGATGAAGTTATTTAATAATCCCCTAATTTCTTGATATAGAAAACTGATAATTCCCTGATCCAACATATTATTAACCTTCTAATTCCCTAATCCATTAATTTATGAATTCCCTAATTTTCGGATCCATCAAATTGATAATCCCCTGATAACCTGATCAAGTTATTAAATTATTGACTATTCCACTGATCCAACAATTTATTGATACCCTAATTCCCTGATCCAGGATATTGATCCTCCAATTTCCCTGTTTCAGAAAATTACTAATCCCCTAATTCCTTGATCCCAAAATTTATGGGTCCCCTAATTTCCTGATCCAATAATTCATTATTCCCTTATTACCCTGATCCAACAATTGATTGATTCTTTAATTCCTTGAACCAGCAATTTATTTTCTCTTTGATTCCCTGATCCAATACTTTATAGATTCTCTAATTCCTAGATCCTGTATTTTATTAATATTTTATTTTCCTGATCCAACAGTTTATAAATCCCCTAATTCTCTGATTCAGCAAATTGATAATGCTCTGATTCCCTGACCCAGCAGATTACTAATTCCCTTATTCCCTGATTAAATTTTTTTTTTGATGTTCTAATTTTCAGGTTAAGTAATTGATTTATCTCCTCATTCCCTCATCCATAAATTCGTTAATTTCCTGATCCAGTAATTTATTAATCATTCATTTCCCTGATCCTAAATTTTTTGATACTCTAATTCCCTGAATAAGTTATGTATTGATTCCCTAATTTCTTGATATAGAAAATTGATTATTCCCTGATTTTCTGATCCATCAAATTGATAATCTCCTAATACCCTAATCAAGTTATTGAATTAATGACTATTCCACTGATTTAACAATTTATTGATCCCCTAATTCCGAGTCGATATTCTCGAAACTTTTTATCTGAGATTCTCGTTTAATTTTGACCACATCTGACCATGTTTCGAGCAAATCTCGAATATGTTTTGAAAAGTCCCGAAGTGCATCAATAAAACTAATGGTCAAGAAAGTATAAAATTAATAAACTACTGGGTCAGGAAAATGAATGATTAATTAATCACCTTATCGGGAAATTAAGGGATCAATAAAATTTTGGATCTAGGAAATAAGGAATTAATAAATTACTGGATTAGGAAATTAACAAATTGTTAGATGTGGGAATTAGGAGAGAAATTGATTGCTTTACCTGTAAATTAGAGCATCAAACAAAACTTGGATCAAGGGATTAAGGGATCAGTTATTTGTTGGATCAGGGAAGTAAGGGATTAACAATTATCTGGATCAGAGAATTATGGGATTAATAAATTGCTCCGTCAGGGAAATAAAGTGTTAATAAAATACAGGATCTAGGAATTAGAAGATCAAGAAATGTGTGGGTCAGGGAATTAGGGGAGCAATAAATTGTTGGATCAAGAAATTAAGGGATTATTAATTTTCTGAAATATGGATCTAAAGGACTAATAATTTTTTGGATCAAGGAATTAGGGGATCAATAAATTGTTGTATCAGTGGATTAGACAATAATTACATAACTGGATCAGGGGAATGTGGAATTATCAATTTGCTATATATCAGGGACTTAGGGGATTAAAAAATACTTTATCAAGGAAATTAAAGCTTCAAAAAAAATTTATATCAGGGACATAAGTGATTAATAAATTATTGGATCAGAAAAATAACAAAATGATGTATAAAGGAATCAGGAGATAAATCCATTACTTTACCTGAAAACTAGAGCACCAAAAAAATGTTTAATCAGGGAATTAGGGAATTAGTAATTTGCTGTGTAAGGAAATCAGGTTATTGAGAATTTGCTGAATGAAGGAAGCAGGGGATTCATAAACTGTTGGATCAGGGAAATGAAATATTAATAAAATACAGGATCTAGGAATTAGAGGATCAAGAAAGTTTTGGGTCAGGAAATCATGGGAAAAATAAATTACTGGATCAGGGAATAAGGGAATCAATCAATTGTTGGATCAGGGTAATAAGGGATCAATAAATTACTGGATCAGAAAATCAACAAATTGTTGAAGCAAGGAATTAGGGCATAAATTAATTACTGTCTCAGGGAATTAGATTATCAAAAAATTACTGAATCAGGGAATTAGGAGACCAATAATTTGTTGGATCAGGTAATTAGGGGATTATTAATTTGCTGAAACAGGGAAATCGGAGGATTAACAATATACTGGATCAGGAAATTAGGGGATCAATGAATTGTTGGATCAGTGGATTAAGCAAGAATTAAATAATTTGATCAAGGTATTAGGGGATTATCAATTTGCTAGATCAAACAATTAGGGCATTAATAAATATAATGGATAAGGGAATTGGACGCTTAATAATATATTGGATCAGGGAATCAGGAAGATTCATAAATGACTAGATCAGGGAATCAGGGGATCGATAAATGGTTGAATCAGTGGATTAGGCAATAATAAATAAATAACTAGATCAGGGAATTAGGGAATAATCAATTTTTTGTATCAGGGAATTAGGTGATTGATAAATTACTTCATCAGGAAATTAGAGCATCAAAAAATTTTACATTGGGGAAATAAGGTATTAATAAATTACTGGATTAGGAAATTAACAAATTGATGGATGAGGAAATAAAAAAATAAATCAAATACTTTACCTCCAAAATGAAAAATAAAACAAAAATTTGGATAAGGGAATTAGGGGATTAGTAAATTGCTGGATCAGGGAATTAACAATTAGGTAGATCAGGAAATCAGGGGATTAAATGCAACCAAATATTAGAGCATCAACATGGATCAGGGAGTTTGGGGATTAATGAATTGTTGGATCAAGATATAGAAGGATCAGTAAATTGTTGGATCAGGGAATAAATCAATTGCATAATCAGACAATAACGGGATGAATAAATTACTGGATCAGCGAATTAGATGGTTAGTAATATTTTAGATCAGAGAATCAGGGAATATATAAATTACTCAGATCAGGGAATCAGGGAATCAATAAATTGTTGAATTAGTGGATTAGGCAATAATTAAAAAACTGAATCAGGAAATTAAGGGATTAATATATTACTTTATCTGGAAATTAAAGCTTAAAAAAATTTGGAATCAGGGAAATAAGGGATTAATTAATCACCGTATCAGGGAATCAGTGGATTAATCAATTTTTGAATCAGGGAAATGAGGGATTAATAAATTACTGGATCAGGAAATTAACAAATTGATGGATGAGGGAATAAGGAGATAAATCAATTACTTTATTATCTGGAGATTAAAGCATTAAAGAAATTTTTCATCAGGGAATTAGGGGATTAGTATTTTGCTTGGTCAGGGAATCGGGGCTGAAATAAATCACTGGATCAGGGAATTAGGGGACTGATAAATTACTCCTTCAGGGAAAAAAAGTATGAATAAAATACAGGGTCTAGGAATTAGGAGATCAATAAAGTTTTAGATCAGGGAATTAAGGGGAATATAAATTACTGGATTAAGGAATTAGGGAATCAATCAATTTTTGGATTAAGGTAATAAGGGTTTCATAAATTACCGAATCAGAAAATAACAAATTGTTATATGGGGAAATTAAGGGATATATCAATTGCTGCATCTAGAAATTAGAGCATCAATAAAATATTGAATCAGAGAATTAGGAGATTAATAAATTATTGAATCAAGGAAATTAGGAGATCAATCAATTTCAAGATCAGAGAATCACAATATTAATCGATCAATGCCCAGGGAATTAGATCGTCAAAAAATTACTGGACCAGGGAATTAGGGGATCAATAAATCGTTAGATCAGGGAATTAAAGGATCAGTTAATTGTTGGATCAGGGAATTAAGAGGATAAATCAATTGTATGATCAGGCAATAACGGGAAAAATAAATTACTAGACCAGGGAATTAGACGTGTAATAATATTTTAAATCAGGGGATTCCTAAATTTCTGGTTTAGGTAATTAGGGGATCAATAAATTATTCGATTAGTGGATTAGGCAATAATTAAATAACTGAATGAGAGAATTAGGGGATTATCAATTTGCGAGATCTGAGAATTAAGTAAAAAAAAAATAACCAGATAATTAGGGGATGAGTAATTTGCTGAGTCAGGGAATCAGGGGATTAACAATTTGCTGGATCAGGGAATCAGGCAATTAGGGAATTCATAAATTGATGCTTTAGGGAAATAAGGTTGAATAAAATACAGGGTCTAGGAATGAGTGGATCAATAGGCTTGGATCAGGGAATCAAGGGGAGAATAAATTACTGTTAAAGGCATTAGGAAATCAATCAATTGTTGGGTTAAGGTAATAAGGGATTAATAAATTACAGAATTAGGAAATTAACAGATTTTTGGAGGGGAAAATCAGGAGATAAATGTATTACTGCATCTGAAAATTAGAGCCTCACAAAATTTTAGATTAGGGAATTAGGGGATTAACAAATTACTGAATCATGAATTCAGGAGAATAATAAATTTTAAAATCAGGGAATAGGGAAATTAGTCAAAAAATGCTTAAGGATTTAGGGGACCAATAAATTTTTGGATCAAGGAATTGAGAGATTAATAAATTGTTGAATCAGGGAATTAGAGATTAGTAATTTTGTGGATCAGGGAATCAGGGGGTTAATAAATTGTATGATCAGGCAAGAACGGAATAAATAAATAACTGGGTCAGGGAATTAGATTATTAATAATATGTAGGATCAGGAAATCGGGGTATCAATACATTTTTAGATCAGTAGATTGAGCAATAATTAAATAACTAGATTAGGGAATTAGGGGATTGAAAATGGTAATAATACAACACTGAAAGTGTTGTATTAGGCAATTAGGAAATAAATGAATTACTGTACAGGAAATTGGGAGGTTAATAATGCTGAATCAGGGTATCAGATTACCAACAAAAAATTATTAAACCAGGGAATCAGGGGACTAACAAAATGGTAAACCAGGGAACTAGGGGATTAATAAATTTTTTCATAAACGGAGTAGGTAATAATTAACAGAATCAGTGATTTAGGGGATTAATAAATTATTCGATTGGAAAATTCAGAGAATTGTAGACTACCAAACCAGAAAATAAGGAGTTCATAAATTACTGGGACAGGAAATTAGGAGATCAATAATATGTTAGATCAGAGAATTATGTGATTAATAAAATGCTGGATAAGGAAATTAGTCTTGAAGAAAATTACTAGACCAGAGAATCAGGGGACCTATAAATAGTCAGACCAGATAATTAGGAAATCAATAAAAATTTTTCTCGTGGGATTAGGTAATGAATAGCTACATCAAAGAATTAGGGTAATTAATAATTTGCTGGATCAGGGAATTAGGAGAATCAATAAGTTGTTTGATCAGGGAATCAGGGGATTAACAATTTGCTATACCAGGGAATTAGGGGATTAATAAATTGATAAATCAGGGAAATAATGAGGCTAAATAACTGGACCAGGAAATTAGAAGATTAATAAGTTCTTAGATCAGAGAATTAGGGAATTAGTAATTCTCTGAGATAGGGAATTAGGGAATCAATAAATTGTTGGATCAGGGAATTCGAGAATAAATAAAGTACTGAATTAGAAAATCAGGGGATTATTGAATTATTGGAACAATAAAACATTTTCAGGATCAAGGAATTATGGGATCGATAAATTGTTGGATCGGGCAATTAGGTATAAAGAAATTGCTCACTCAGGGTATTAGGTTATCAACAGAAAATTACTATACCAGGGAATTAGGGTACTAAATTAATTGTTGGACTAGTGAATTAGGAGGTTAATAATTTGCTGAATCAGGGAATTCGGGAATCAGTAAATTGTTGGATTAGGTAATGAAGAAATAAATAAATGACTTGCTAAGGGAACTAAAAGATTTATAATTTGCTATATCAGAGAATTAGGGGAACTATAAATTGCTGGGTCAAGGAATCAGGGGATTAATAAATTACTGGATCAGGGAATTAGGGGACCAATAAATTGGATCAGGGAATTAGGGGATCATTAAATTACTACAACTTCCATTTTTTATGTGAAAATATATTTAAAAATCTAACGAAATCTAGTGGATTAAAAGATAAGAGATAAAGATCTTATGAGGAATGTCTTTTGGGGCATTTGGGTGGTCCGGGGCAAAATTAGGGTGACTTTTCAATGAACTCTCTCAAGTATGAAACATAAGCGTCTGAGCTTGGAATATCGGAGGCAGTTGACACCGAGACTTCTTGCAACTGTGTTTTATATTTAGCGACATAAACGCTGGGCGGAAGAGGGATCGCGGGAAGATGCATCCCTTTCTTACGGAAGAGGCTAAGAGAGGTTAGTGACAGAAGGGACAAAACTAGTGTTGTGGAGATTTTTTTTCTCTCAAATTTTTTCGCATTTGTAGACTGTCATGTTTTCTCTTCTCAAAAGTACCTTATCCCCTGATTTATTGCAATCCGAGTCTAGTGTTCTCATTATTTTATTCCCTAATCGAGTAACTTGTCAATCCTCGAATAATAATTATGAGAGAGTCTACTTGAACCAAAAAACGGCGCCTTTTCCAGGTCTTGCTATTCGTACCGAAAAAAATAGAGGAATAATTTACTTGTAGATTCCTTGGATCAGGGGATTTTTTCTTTATGAAATTGGGTTTTAATAGATTATTTGCATGAGGGTAATTATAAGTTAGGCTATCTTGGTGTTAGGCGGTTAATATAGGATGGCAGAAAAAAATTAATTTTCAAAATTCCCTGACTTTTCCCTGACCAATTTTTTATTTCCCCTGAATTCGAAGACTAGCATTCAAAAAAATAGTTGAATTTTCAACCAAATAAAGATGACTTTTTAACAAAATTGTAACAATGGTAACAAAAATGTAACTATTTTACTTTTGTTGAAAATTTATATTTTTAATTTAAAATTTATCTTTTCTGTTTGAAAATTCAACTATTTAGTTAAAAATTCGTGTATTTTGTTAAATATTTATCTTTTTTTGTAGAAAATTAATTTTTTTGAGGATTCATCTATTTCACTGAAAATTCGTTTTCTTTGGTTAAATCAAACTTTTTTTCAAAAAAAAATATTTTTTCGTTGAAATATCAAGTATTACAGGTTTTGTTGAAAATTCATCTTTTTGGTTTGAAAATTCAACTACTTTTTAGAAAATTCGTCTTTTTGGCTTAAAAATTAAACAAATGTAATAGAAAATAAAACTAACTGCACACTTTTTGATGGCCTTAAAGAAAAGAACAAGTTCGTTAGCTAGCTATTTTGAATACAAATTCAAAAAGGTCATTTAAAAAATGTTTAGAACATTTTTTCATGATTTAAAAATTTTATGTAAGGCTTTTTGTAGTGCTCAGAATTTCAAACACTTTATTCGAAATTTTTTTTTAAACAATTTAACAATTTTATCGAAAATTAAATTTTGATCACACAAAAAATAAGGAAAAATAAAAAATTAGATTTTGCGATCAAACTATACTAGATAAGAAAAAAGGTGAATCAAAAAAATTATGGACTCAAAAAAGATCTACAAATTCGTCATTAATCACTTTTTTATTTGAAGCATAATTCTTGTTTTATTCGTGAAAAATAACATTTAAAATAATAAAATGAAATTTTTGTGCAAACGACACAAGCCACGGAAAAATAAATAAACAAAAGTTATTAACTTAAAAAAGAGCTACAAACTTTTGATTCATTTTTTGATAGGATACGTAATTTTTGTTTTAATTTGGAAAAATAACATAAAAATAAAAAAATAAAATAAAATAAAATAAATAAAATAAAATAAAAAATAAAAAAATTAAATTTTTGGACAAACGTCACAAACTACAAAAGATGAATAATCAAAAAAATTGTGCACCCAGAAAAGATGCTATTCGTACAGAAAAAATCCGGTTATTCGAACTGAACGTATTTTTATTGCCTTGTTTTTATAATTTGAAAAAGTGCGCATTATATGAAAAAGGAATTTTAGAAAAGTTATTGCTTCTTGTGTCGTTTTATCAAAAAATTAATTTGTTTATTTTCAATGTTATTTTTTACGATTCAAAGCAAAAATAAGCATTTTACCAAAAACTACTTCATGAAAAATTTTTAGATCTTTTTTGGGTGAACAACTTTTGTCTATTAATTTTTTTCTTACCTTGCGTAGATTTTCCACAATTAAACAAAAATTTAATGTTATTTTTTAAGAATAAAATAAAAACAACTCACCCTATCAAAAAGTGAATAAAAACAATTTTGTAGATCTTTTCTGGGTGCACATTTTTTGTCTTTTCATCTTTGTTTGTAGCTTGTGTCGTTTGTCCAAAAATTGAATTTGTTTATTTTTTATTTTATTTTTCACAATTAAAACAAAAGCTTCGCCTTCTATCAAAAAATGAATAATAACAAATTTACGGATCTTATTTGGGTGAACAACTTTTGTCAATTTATTTTTGTACCTTGCGTCGCTTATCAAAAAATTAAATTATTTTATTTTTAATTTTATTTTTTGTTATTAAAGCAAAAACTACATATCGTAACAAAAAATTAATTA
>JAUELO010000001.1:2592487-2607373 GCA_032357855.1 Amphibolips quercusostensackenii | reverse complement strand
TTCATACCCTGTCCCTTACCCACTGCAACCCACCCGACAACACCTGCCCCGTAGCCTCTGCAATACTCTATTATTCACTTACTCAATTGTTATTAATAAATTAATTTGAAAAAAAAATTTTCCTATATTTGGACGACTGAAACCATCTTTCATCTCGACATTCTTGCAAAATTATGTAAAACTGATATATTTTCATAACTAAACACAAAAAGATTACAATTTTTATTGTTATAAGCAATTATTATGAACATATTTGTTGAATGAGCGACTTTGGATATAGAAAATTAATTTTTTTAACGCAACCGTTTACTCTATTTTTAAAAATAATAATTAAACTGTATGTAATAACAAAGTTATAATATTATTAATTGTTATAAGCAATTTTGATAAACAAATTCATTATGTAGGTTTTTCTAGATCAATAAAATAATTTTTTTAGCAGAATCGTTTATTTTACCCTCAAGAATAATATATTGACATGTATTATTGACACTTAACAATATTTCTAATTATTATAAACAATTGCGATAAACATATTAATCAAATAGGCTTTTCTAGATCAATAAAATTAATTTCTTTTGCAGAATCGTTTATTTTGCCCTCAAAAATAATATCTTAAGATGTTATATCAAAACTTAACAACATTCTTACTTGTTATAAACAATTGCGATAAACAAATTTATTAAATAGGCTTTTGTAGGTCAATAAAATTTCTTTTTTAAGCAGAATCGCTTATTTTATTTACAATAATAATATTTGAATATTTTATATTGACACATAGCAATAATGCTAATTGTTATAAACAATAAGGATAAGCAAATTCATTAAATAGGCTTTTCTAGGTCAATAAAATTAATTTTTTAGCAGAATCCTTTATTTTGCTCTGAAGAATAATATTTTAACATGAAATGTATAAACACTTTGAAATATTTTTAATTGTTATAAGCAACTGCGATAAACAAATTCATTAAATAGGCGCTTTTATATACAGAAAATGCGTTTTTAAGCAAAATCGTTTATTTTAACCTCAAGAATAGTATTTGAACGTGTTTTTTTGATGCTTAAAAATATTTATAATTTTTATAAACAATAGTAATTAACAAATTCATCAAACAGGCTTTTCTAGATCAATAAAATTCATTTTTTCAGCAAAATTGTTCAAGAATAATATCTTAACATTTTATATAAAAACTGAACAATATGTCTCATTGTTATAAACAATTGTGATAAATAAATTCATTATATATGCTTTTCTAGATAAATAAAATTAATTTTATAGCAGAATCGCTTATTTTAGCCTTAAAAATAATATTTAAACATTAAATATATTGGCATTTCAAAATATATTTAATTGTTATAAACAACTAAGATAAGCAAATTCATTAAATAGTCTTTTCTAAATCAAGAAAATTTATTTTTTCAGCAGAATTGGTTATTTCACCCTAAAGAATAATATCTTAACATGTTCTGCGGCTATTTAATAATACTCCTGATTGTTATAAGCAATTACGATAAACAAATTTATTAAATAGTTTTTTCTAGATCAATGAAATTATTTTTTTTGAGCAAAATCATATATATTACCATCAAGAATAATATTTTACCATGTTATATTAAAACTCAACAACATTTTTAATTGTTATAAACAATTTTGATGAAAGAATTTCTTAAATTGGCCTTCCTAGATAAACTAAATAAATCTTTTTAGCAGAATTGTTTATTTCTTTTATAAGAATAATATTTAAACATGTTATATTCACAGACTTAACAATATTTCTGATTGTTATAAACAATTTCGATAAACAAATTCATTAAATAGATTTTTTAGATCAATAAAATTTATTTTCTAGCATAACAGCTTATTTCACCCTCGAGAATAATATTTGAACATGTTATATTGACACCTAACAATGTTCCTAAGTGATATAAACAATTGCGATTAACAAATTAATTAAATAGGCTTTTCTAGGTCAATAAAATTTATTTCTTTAGCAGAATCGTTTACTTCACCCTCGAAATAATATTTTAACATGTTATATCAAAACTTAACAATATTATTACTTGTTATAAAAAATTGCGATAAACAAATTTATTGAATAGGCTTTTCTAGGTCAACAAAATTAATTTTTTTAGCAGAATCGTTAATTTCACCCTAAAACATAATATTTTAACATAAAATGTATTAGCACTTTAAAATATTTTCAATTGTTATAAACAACTGCTATGAGCAAATTCTTTAAATAGGGGCTTTTAGATACAGAAAATGCGTTTTTAAGCAAAATCATATATTTTACCTAAAAAAAAATGTAAACATGTCCTATTGACGCCTCACAACATTAATAATTGTTATAAACATTTGTAATAAACAAATTCATTAAACAGGCATTTCTAGATAAACGAAATTCATTTTTTAGCAGGATCGTTCATCTCACCCTCAAGAATAATATCTTAACATGTTATATAAAAACTAAACAATATGTCTCATTGTTATAAACAACTATGATAAACAAATTCATTTAATATGCTTTTTTAGATCAATAAAACTAATTTTTTAGCAGAATCGTTTATTTAACCCTCAAGAATAATATATAAACATAAAATATAATAGCATTTTCGAATATATTTAATTGTTATAAACAACTGGGATAAACAAATTCATTAAATAGGCTTTTCTAGATCAACAAAATTGATTTTTTTAGCAGAATTGTTCAATTTACTCTCAAAAATAATATTTTAATATGTTATATTGACACTTGACAATATTTCCAATTGTTATAAACAATTGCAATAAACGAATTTATTAAATTGGCCTCATTAAATAAATAGAATTTTTTTTTCCAGCAGAATCGTAAATTTTACCCTCTAGAATAATATACTAACGTATTATATAAACAATCAACAATATTTTTGATTGTTATAAATAATTGTGGTAAACAAATTCATTAAAAAGAATTTTCTAGATAATTAAAATGAATGTTTCTATCAGAACTGTTTATCTGATTCTCAAGTATAATATATCAACATGTTCCATGGACATTCAACAATATTCCTAATTCTTATAAACAATTGCGATAAACAAATTCATTAAATAGTCTTTTCTAGATCAAGTAAATTCATTTTTCTAGCAGAATCGTTTATTTTACCCTGAAGAATAATATTTTAACATTTACTACGGCCATTCAACAATATTCCTATTTGTTTAAAAAAAATTGCGATAAACAAATTTATTAAATAGTTTTTTCTAGATTAATAAAATTATTTTTTGTTTAAGCAGAATCGTATATATCAACCTCAAGAATAATATTTTAACATGTCATATTAAAAGTCAAAAATATTTTCAATTGTTATAAACAATTTCGATGGAAGAATTTTTTGAATTGGCCTTTCTACGTGAATAATATAATTCTTTTTAGCAGAATTGTTTATTTCTTTTTCAAGAATAATATTTAAACATGATATATTCACAGAATTAACAATATTTTTAATTGTTATAAACAATTGCGATAAGCAAATTCATTATATATGTTTTTTTTAGATCAATAAAATAAATTTTTTAGCATAATTGTTTAATACACCCTCGAGAATAATATTTTAACATGTTATGTTGACACTGAAAAATATTTATAATTGTTATAAACAATTGCGATGAACAAATTCATTAAATAGGCTTGTCTAGATTAATAAAATTTATTTTCTGAGCAGAATCGTTTTCTTACCTTCAAGAATAATATTTTAATATGTTATGTTTACTCTAAACAATATTAATAATTGTTATAAACAATTGCAGTTAGAAAATTTATTAAAAATGCGCTTTTAGATACGAATAATGCGTTTTTAAAGCAAAAGCATTTATTGTACTCTTAAAATATAAATTGAACGGGGTGTATTGTTACTTAACAACATTTTTCATTGTTATAAATAATTGTAATAAACAATTGCACTGAATAGGAGTTTTCAGATTAAAAAATGCGTTTTTTAGCAGAATAGTTTCTTTTATTCTTTTAATAATTTTTCTCGTGGTATATATTAACATTTAATCATATTTTTTATTGTTATAAGCAACTGTTATAAACAAATGATCTAAATAAGCGGCTTTCGGGACTTGAAATGCATTTTTTTATCAGAATCGTTTGTTTTATCCAGAAGATTAATATCTTAATTAGATATGTTATCACTCAATAATATTATTTATTATTATAAGCAATTTTGATAAACAAACTCAATTAATAGATGCTTTTTAGCAGAGAAAATTCCTTTTTTTAGAAGACTTGTTTATTTTACCCTAGAAAATATCACCTAAATAGAATATAATTACACTTGAGAATATTTTTATTTGTTATAAATAATTTTGATGAATAAATAAAAAATTTGGGTCTTCTTAAATTTTTTAAGGTCTTTTGAACTAAATCAAATTAGCAATTCAACAGCTTAGAAATAGTTTTTAATGTTTAAAAATCAATTTTCATATCAAAAATCGTTTTCGATATTTTTAAAAAGCTTCTTCTTTTAATTTAGTGTTTTTTCTGTAATTAAGTATAAAAAATATAATAATGAGGACTTCCCTTTTCTTAGAATTTATTGATTACTTGATTTTTTGAAAAAATTATTTTCGAATTGTAGGACAAGCATTTCTCAAAATCTTTTTTCAAAAGTAAAAATTTTTGTTCGCAAGAAAGTAATATTTGCTAAAAGATTTATAATTGAAAAAAAATTAGGGATGAATTTAATTTCTTAATCTAAACGTTTTAATAGCGAAAAAAATTAAGGACGAATTTTACACATAAAAACTTCTATAGTGATCTCTAAATAATTTTTTTTTCAAATCTGAAGAAAACTAAACCAATTTTCAGCAAAATACATTAATTTTCAAAAAAAGTAGTTACATTCTAAACTAAAAAAGATACATTTTCAACTAAAACACTGAATTCTGGACTAAAAAATATAAATTTGCAGTTATCAAATTAATTTGTTTTTTTAAAATAAATTTTTAATTGCGAGGCAGTAAGGCAGTGAGGGGACACAGTAGAAGTTAAACATTAATAGATTATTTCTTAATTTTCACTTTTTCTTCTCCCCTTTCCCATTCAAATTTTCACCTTTCCCTTTAACATTTTTCTCTTTTTCTCTTTACATTTCCCCTTTTCCCATTTCCTTTTTCCCCTTTCTGGTTTTCCTAATCCCTTTCTGGTGTCTCGTTTCCCCTTCCCGTTATCTGGTTTCCTTTTTCCCTTTCCTTTTTTCCTTTCCCCTTTCTAGACGCCCTGTTTCTTTTCACTTTCTGGTTTCCCTTTCCATTTCACCCTTTTCCCTTTCTGTTTTTCCTTACCCCATTTCCTTTTCTGGTTGCTGTTTTTCCTGGTTCTGTTTACCCTTGGATTTTATAATCGGATAATAATATGAATAGGAAATTGACTCAATATTAAACTGGATCTAAATGAAAATTAAATTGAAATGTAAGCCTAATACAAATAACAAAAATCCGATGTACATTAACACCCAATCCATAATAAAAATGAATCCAAAATAAAAGATGGATCTAAATTACAGACGATCTGAAATAGAAGATCCATTCAAATTGAAAGTGGAACCAAACTGAAGATGGATCCATATTGAAGATAAATCAAAATTAAAGATAAATTCATATTGAAAATAGATTCAAGCTGAAGATGGATCTAAATTAAAAATGGATCTGTACTAATGATGGATTTAAATTTAATGTGGATCCAAAAGTGAAATGAATGACATAAGTCCGAAAAGAAGATAGATTTAAACTGAAGATCCATTCAAACCGAAAATGGATCTAAATTGAAGTTAGATCAAAATTGAAAATGGATCAAAATCAAAGATGGATTTAAATTGAAGATGGATCCAAACTAAAGATAGATCCAAATTCAGGATAAATAAAAATTAAAGATGAATCCATATTCAAGATAGATCCAAACTGAAGATTAATCCAAATCGAAAATGGATCCAAATTGAGGATGAATCAAAATTAAAGATGGATCGAAATCAAAGATGGATTTAAATTGAAGATGGATCCAAACTGAAGATGGATCCAAATTGAAGATAGATGAAAATTGAAGATCAATTCATATTGAAAATAGATTTAAGCTAAAGATGGTTCCAAACTGAAGATGGATACAAATGGACGATGGATCCAAATTAAAGATAAAGCTAAATTAAAGATAGATCCTAATTAAGGATGTATCCAAATTAAAAATTGATCCGAATTGAAGATTAACTTGAATTAAAGATGGGTGCAAACTATAGATGGATCCAAATTAAAAATTAATCAAAATTGAAGACGGATTTAAGTTGAAGATGGATCCAAAATAAAATTGGATTAAAATTGAAGATAGATTTGAACTAAACATGGATTCAATTCAAAGGTGGATCCAAACTTTAGATGGATTCAAATTGAAAATAAATCCAAATTAAACTTATATCTTAATTGAAGGTGTATTCAAACTGAAGATAGATCCAAGTTGAAGATGGTTCTGAACTGAAGATGGATACAAATTGAAGATGGATCCTGATTAAAGATAAAGCCAAATTAAAGATAGATCCTAATTAAAGATAGATCTAAATTAAAGATGTACCGAAATTGAAAATAAATTTAAATCAAAGATGGATCCAAACTAAAGATGGATCTAAATTAAAGATGGATCTAAATTAAAAATAGATTAAAATTAAAGATGAATTTAAACTGAAGATGGGTTTAAATTGAAGGTGGATCCAAACTGAAGATATATCTAAATTTAGGATAAATCCAAATTGAAAATGAATCCTAATTGATGATGCATCCAAACTGAAGATCGATCCAAATTGAAAAGGTGTCCAACTTAAAGAGGGGTTTAAATTAAAGACGAATCCAAGTCAAAGATAGATCCAAATTAGAGACGAATCCAAACTAAAAATGAATCTATATTGAAGATAGACTTAAAATTGGAAATGGATCCAAATAAAAGATGGATCTGAATTAAAGATAGATTCAAACTAGAGATGAATTCAAATTGATGGTAGATCTAAACTGCAGATGGATACAAATTAAAGATAAATCTACATTGAAGATAAAACTACACTGGAGATGGATTCAAATTAAAGATAGATCTTGATTAAAGATAGATCTTAATTAAAGATAAATCAAAATAAGGGATGGATCCAAATTGAAGGTGGATCTAAGTTGAAAATGGATTAAAATTAAAGACGGATCCAAATTGAAGACCGATTTAAACTGAAGATGAATTTAAATGGAAGGCGAATCTTAACTGAAGACGGATCCAAACTGAAGATAAATCCAAATTGAAGATGAATCCATATTGAAGATAGATCCAAACTGAAAATTAATGCAAATTACAGATAAATAAAAATTAAAGATGAATCCATATCAAAGATAGTTCCAAAATGAAGATAGATTCAAACTAAAGATGGATCCGTACTGCAAATGGATATAAATTAAAGGTATATCCAAACTGAAGATGGATCCAAATTGAAGATAAATTCAAATTGAAGATAAATCCAAATTGAGGATGAATTCCAACTAAAGATCGATCCAAATTGAAGATAGATTTAAATTAAAGACAGAGCAAAATTAAGAATGGATCAAAATTAAAGATTAATTTAAACTGAATATGGATTGAAATTGCAGGTAGATCTATACTGAAGATGAAAACCAATTAGAGATAAATCTACATTAAAAATTATTCTAAACTGAATATGGATCTAAACTGAAGGTGGACCCAAATTAAAAATGTATCCAAAATAAAGGTGGATCTAACTTGAAGATGGATTCAAACTGAAGATAAATTGAAAATGAAGGTGGATCTAAACTGAAGATGGCTTCAAATTAAAGATAAATCCAAATTAAAAATAAATCCTGATTGATGATGCATCCAAACTAAAAATCGATCCAAATTGAAGGTGGGTCTAACTTGAAGATGGATTTAAAATGAAGATGGATCCAAAATAAAGATAAATCTAAAATGAAGATGAATCCAAATTGAGAATAGATTGAAACTAAAGTTGGATTCGAAATGAAGATGGATTCAAATTAAAGGTGGATCCAAACTTAAGATGGATTTAAATTGAAGAAAAATCTAAATTAAAGTTGAATCCTAATTGAAGGTGGATCCAAACTGAGGATAGATCCAAGTTGAAGATGGTTCTAAACTGAAGATGGATACTAATTAAAGATAGATCAAAATTAAAGATAAAGCCAAATTAAAGATAGATCCAAATTTAAGATGGATTAAGATTGCAGATGAATTTAAATTGAAGATTAATTCAAATTAATGATGGATCCAAACAGAAGATGGATCCAAATTTAAAATAACTTTAGAATGAAGATGGATTCAAGCTGAACATGGATCCAAATTAAAGATGGATCCAAATTAAAATTGGATTAAAATTAAAGATGGATTTAAACTAAAGATGGATTCAATTCAAAGGTGGATCTAAACTTTAAATGGATTTAAATTGAAGATAAATCCTAATTAAAGTTGAATCTTAATTGAGGGTGGATCCAAACTCAAGATAGATTCAAGTTGAAAATGGTTCCAAACTAAAGATGGATACCAATTAAAGATGCATCCAAATTAAAGATGAAGCCTAATTAAAGAAAGATCTTAATTGAAGATGGATCCAAATTGAAAATGGATCTAAATTGAAGATAAATCTAAACTTGAGTTGAATCTTAATTAAAGGTGGATCCAAACTGAAGATAGATACAAATTGAAGATGGATCCAAATTGAAGATAAAGCCAAATTAAAGATAGATCCTAATTAAGGACTTATCCAAATTAGAAATTGATCCAAATTGAAGATAAATTTAAATTAAAGATGGATGCAAACTGAAGATGGATTCAAACTGAAACTATATCCAAATTGAAGACGGATTTAAGTTGAAGATAGATCCAAATTGAAGACGGTTCTAAATTAAAGATGGATCCAAATTAAAAATGGATTAAAATTAAAGATGGATTCATACTAACGATGGATTCAAATTAAAGGTGGATCCAAACTTTAGATGGATGCAAATTGAAAATAAATCCAAGTTAAAGTTGAATCTTAATTGAAGGTGGATTCAAACTGAAGATAGATCCAAGCTAAAGATGGTTCTATACTAAAAATGTATACAAATTGAAGATAGATCCAAATTAAAAATAAAGCCAAACTAAAGATGATTTGAATTAAAGATGGATCTAAATTAAACATGTATTGAAATTGAAGATAAATTCAAATTAAAGATGGATCTAAACTAAAGATGCATCCAAATTAAAAATAAATCAAAATTAAAGACGGATTTAAATTAAAAATGGATCCAAATTGAAGATGGATCTAAATTTTAGATAAATCTAAATTGAAGATGAATCCTAATTGATGATCCATCCAAACTGAAGATCGATCCAAATTGAAAAGGTGTCCAAATTAAAGAGGGGACACAGTAGAAGTTAAACATTAATAGATTAACTCTTAATTTTCACTTTTTCATCTCCCCTTTCCCATTCAAATTTTCACCTTTCCCTTTAACATTTTTCTCTTTTTCTCTTTACATTTACTTTTTTCCCATCTCCTTTTTCCCCTTTCTGGTTTTCCTAATCCCTTTCTGGTGTCTCATTTCCCCTTCCCGTTATTGGGTTTCCTTTTTCCCTTTCCTTTTTCCCTTTCCCCTTTCTAGACGTTCTGTTTCTTTTCATATTCTGGTTTCCCTTTCCATTTCCCCCTTTTCCCTTTCTGTTTTTCCTTACCCCATTTCCTTTTCTGGTTGCTGTTTTCCCTGGTTCTGTTTACCCTTGGATTTTATAATCGGATAATAATATGAATAGGAAATTGACTCAATATAAAACTGGATCTAAATGAAAATTAAATTGAAATGTAAGCCTAATACAAATAACAAAAATCCGATGTACAAGTCGAAGATAGATCCAAATTAGAGATGGATCCAAACTGAAAATGGATCTATATTGAAGATAGACTTAAATTAAAAATGGATTTAAATTAAAGACGGATCAAAATTGAAGACGTATTTAAACTGAAGATGAATTCAAATGAAAGGCGGATATAAACTAAAGACGGATCCAAACTGAAGATAAATCCCAACTGAAGATGAATCCAAATTGAAGATGGATTTAAATTGAAGATTGATCCAAAATAAAGTTAAATTTAAAATGAAAATAAAACCAAATTAAAGATATATCGAAATTGAAGATGGATTCAAACTGAAGATGGATTTAAATAAAGGTGGATCCAAACTTTAGATGGATTTAAATTGAAGATAAATCCAAATTAAAGTTTAATCCTATTTGAAGATGGATCCAAACTGAAGATGGATCCAAATTTAAGATAAATTCAAATTGAAGATAAATACAAATTAAAGATGGATTCAAATTAAAGAGGGATCTAAATTAAAGATAAAACGAAACTGAAGTTTCATTAAAAATAAAGATGGATCCCAATCAAATATAGATCCAAATTAAAGATAAATTGAAATTGAAGTTAGATCCAAATTGAAGATGAATTTAAATGAAAGATGGATTTAAACTGAAGATGGACAGGTATATTATTTGTTAACGGAGAATATTAATACTTACATTATCTGGAACTAAGTTTAAAGGTTTTTTATAAATCAAATTTTTATGAATGAAAAATCAAATTTTTAAAAAATATAAAGTAAAAATTATGTCAATGTTTCAATGAAAATTATAGTTTAATGCTACTTATTTTCTGAATTGATTAATTAATTATTAGCTGATTAATTTTTTGCTCGATATTAACTTGAATAAAGATTAAAATTAAATTTTTGTAAGATTAAGTAACATAAATTGATTATTTACTTAAAGGTTATGTAATTGAATATTAGATTTAATTTGCATTATAAAAGTTGATTTATATTTCAAATACCCCTATTACAATTACATTATTTTTTAAATATGTGTATGATGTTGTGAAATAAGGATCTGAATTTAATTTTTAAAATTATATGTAAATGTTATAATTTTTTTGGAAATTAGTACTCTGAAGTTTAATGTTCAGATTAAAAATATAATCAAAGAGGCCAGTCGCTCCTTAGGATTTTTATTAAAAAGGTGTCAGATGTTTAATAGGCCAATTACTATCAAAAAATTATACTACTCTCTGGTCAGATCTAATTTAGTATATGAAATGGTAGTTTGGCATACTGAAGCAAGAAATTTGACAGTTGAGAGACGGGGCTTATTAGATGTATAAGGGATTTTTTTTGGGAGTACTGAGTATTACTTTGGGGGTAAGCCAAAGTTTGTTTAGCTGTTTTAGATAAAGACATGTTAGAAGGTGTTTGTCAAGTGCACTTAGATGTTGTGTTTTAGAGTTTTTTAACATTACTGTGGAGATGTGGATTTAAATTAGAATTTTAGGAAGGTTTTGGAATCACGTTACTTTCGATGAACTTAAGTTGAAGACAATTTTTTCTTTCTGTTGCAGATGCAACTATTTTATTAAAATGTCATTCTTTTTCATTAGAAAATTGATTAATCTTAGTTTGAAGTTTTCTGATTGTCGTGATTAAAGGCGGCTGAAACAAGGTTTGTTAGATGTCCTCAAGGTTATCTTTTGAGATTGTTGGATATTACTCTTGGGATAGGGGCAAAGAGGGGAAAGGTAGTAGAGGGAAAAAGTGGAGGCGTGAAAGTGACACGTCTTGGGAATTCAGGCTAGGTGGTGCACAAAACCGAAAGCTCGAGAATGAAGAAACGCCTGGTGTTTGAGAGCGGAGAAGGAATTGAGAAGGCGAAAACACGTGGTGTATGAAAGTAGAGTATGAGAAGCAAGTCGTGCTCTTAAGTCAAGTAGTAAAGGAGGTGAATCAGCTGGAACGAGGAGAAACGGAGGTGCTCGACGCCGTTGCAAAAGTGAAGTGTTAAGAGACGGATGGAAGAAAAAGAAAGCAGATACGAGCGGAAATGGCAAAAGTGTTGAGAAAGTGTCTGGCAAAGGGATCTCAAGTGAGGAGATTCGGAAAGAATTGGATGGTTTTAAAAGAAAAGTGAAGTTAGAGTAGGAGATGGAAAGAGCGAGGGCGGTTGAAGGGCTACGACGTAGGGTGCCAGACGAGTAAACAGGGAAAAACTTGGAAGCAGCGTGGAAAACAGGAAAAGAAAAAAAAGCTAAGAAAGCGAAAAATTAGGGAGTGCTGAGCATGAAGACGGAGGAGAACAATGTCACGAGCGTGGCAGATACGTTGGCGGCTTGGAAGTAGAAGGTCTCCAAAATAGAGAAGTTTTGGAAGATAAATGGAAGAAGGATGCTGAGGTTAAAGTCAGCGAAGAACAGTGCTTAGATGCTAAGAAAATGCGGAAAACTAAAGAGGTCTGGATTGTGGTTGTAAGAGGATGCGACAGAAAGGAGAAAACTCATACAGGACTGGTTGAGAAAGGAAAGAGCTTGACTTGAGCGCGCTGAATGTGAAGTTCTAATTAAAAAGCAAATAGCCAAGGTTAAAAAAACAATCTGGTGCTGAAACCAGGAGATAGAGTTTATAGTGGTGGTCAACACGGTCGACACAAATAAAAGAGACGAGGAAGAAGAAAAAAGAACGAGGAGAGGGTGAAGGAGAAAGCAGAGAGCAGAGAGGAAGAGTAGAATGTGTAGTGGGATGGGATATTTGAGGAAAAAAGGGGTTTGAAAAAGAAGGAGACAGCAAAGTGGAAGACAGTGAAATCAAAACTAATAAGTAGAGACGTTAGAAGGTAGGGAGTGGGGAAAAATTAGTTTCTACTAAACGTCTTTGTTTTGCTGCATGGTTGGATAAGAAATGAGATGTGAGGAGTGGGATTTTGAAAGGCTTTCGACTTCCTACATAAATAGAATAAGTTGGATAAGGTTAAAGTGCTAACATAAGAGACAGAAGAGAAGGTAGAGACTCTAAGGAGGGAAAGATGCAAAGGTTGATATGAAGGTGATATGTCAAGGTATATTCAGACTTTGAAACCTGCAAAAGGAAGGGAGTGTAAATAAATACTAAGAATAATAGGAAAAAGTTTTGGATGATCATTTTTAATTAAACATTTTTTAGCAGATTTTTTCCTTGTTTATAAATAATAGAATACAAATCGATATTTAATATTTATTATTAAAATTTTTTTTCAAAGACCTATCCTGTTGTCATTCTTAGGTCTTCAACTATTTCTTGATCTTTTACGGCTGCGTTTTTCGGGATAATTTCTCTCTCTTGGTTTTTCCGTTTCAGTTTTCATTATTTGATTAGGTGGATGAGAAGCTCCAACTATAATTCCCTTGGAATTTTTGTGCACCAAAAATTGTATTCCATTCGCAGTAGCAACATACGTTTTAAGATAATAACGCCCTATATGCGGCTTTACAAGTTGTGGACGCTCATTCCCATTTAACTTATACACATCAATTAGGCGTCTATACTCATCTCGATGAAACATAAACTGTAAATTTGTACCTGTGATATCAATTTGAAAAAATTGATCGTACTCTCCTTCTTTATCAGGAATTTCTTGAACATCATCATTAAATGTACGACCCGAGCTTATCCTTCCTCCTTTACGAAGAGTTACTTTTTCTACGTGAAACATATTCTCTGGCACATGCATGATAAGTGTTGGTCGAGGGTCAAAATTTACGGGAATAAGCGGTGCATACCGCAATACAGCATTCAATCCTGTAAAAAGAAAATAGAGGTTTATGCAGATAAATGAAGGATTAGAAGGAGAGCTAAAATGGATAGATGCAAAGGCTAAAAATTAAGGAAGTGCATAGTGTAGAAAAGGAAGAGGGAAAAGTAGAGAAAAATCACTGAAGAAAGTAAAGAAATAGGAACATAAGAGGGATGTGATGACAAAGAAAAGAGGGCCGATGGAAGAGTCAGGGAAGGATCTGAAAAAATAGTCAAAGGGTGTATACAGAAGGAGGTATTGAAAAAGAAGAAAAAAGGAATGGTGAAGCCGTGGTGGGATAGAAAAATTTAAAGAGATAAAGAGAAAAGTAAAAAGAAAGTACAATAAGTAGAAAGAGGGCACCGCAAAAAGAAAGGAGTATGTAGAAATAAAAAAGGAGCTTAGGTTGATGTGTATGAAAAAAAAGCAGGGAAAGGAGAAAGATCTAGAAGAGGAGTTAATAAAAGATAAGACAGGAGACGACCTTTAAAATATGATAAATAGGTTCAGGAAACGTAGAGGGGGATAAGTTAAATGACGAGCAGATAGAGACGCATGTAAGGAGCTATAAAGGTTCAAGGCAGCAGGGCTGGATAAGGTATAAACTTAGGCGTGACTGTTTCGTGCAAAAGAGGGTGGAAAGAGGCTAAAGGGGTAGTAAAAACGTATAAAGGAGAAGGGATTCCAAAGAGCGTAGGGGCAGTGGATTTCGAAGGAGAAGGCGGTTCTGGAAGTGGAAGAGTTTGGGTACCTGGGCTTTTTCTTTTAGAGAAATGGAAGAGTGGATAGTTACACAGAAGAATGAGTGAGGAGAGCAAATGTGATGATGAGGCATGTGTTGAGGTTGAAAAAGAAGTTGTTTGCAGATTACTTTAAAATGCAAAAGAAATTCTTTAAACCGCTAGTGATAAGTGTCTTCTTTTATTAAATTGAGGTGTGGGGGGTGTCAGGAAAGTAGAGAGGTAAATAGGATACAGATGAGGTATGTAAAGTAGACACTGTGTTTGGCAAGGAATATGTATAACTATATTGTTAGGAGGGAGATAGAGAGAATGAGTTAAGGGATTCTAACAGGTATTCGGGCGTGTAAATAGGAGGATAGATTTTTTGAAGAGAAGGTCATTAAGCTGGTCAGAGAGTTTTGGTGGAAGACGGACAACAGGAGAAATTGTAGCAAGATAGAAGTTTAAAAGGTAAGGTATTTTAGTACGAATGGATTGCGAAA
>JAUELO010000001.1:2575099-2589779 GCA_032357855.1 Amphibolips quercusostensackenii | reverse complement strand
TGGTACAAAAATTGTTTTTTTTCTGGGCAGTCGCCATTTTGTAGAAAAAAATTTTTTCAACTTTTCCGTAGTTCCAAACATTGCGACATTACTCTATATTAATAATCTTTTTTTTTCGGATTGCTAGGAGGGTCGGAATCGTGGGTATGGTCACGTGCTACTTTAATGGATGGTAAAAATATTGATTGTCTTTTTTTACGGCACTTCAAAAATTACCTAAAATTCATTCCTCTACACCAGAATACCCCCTTAAGGCCATTTATTGGTAATTTATGGTAACTTATCGCTTCGAATTGGTCGAATCTTCCTAAATTAAAAATTTTTATTATTCTCCTCTAAAGTCACTTTTTACTTTTATTTTTTGAAAATTTTTAAAATTTTAAAATTTCTGAGAATTTTTCATCATTCTCCTCTAACGTCACTTTTTACTTCCTAGGCAGTGATTAGTATTTTTTACATGTATTTTTTTAAATTAAAAAAAATTTTTCATTTACAAAATTTTCTAAATTTTGAAAACATTTTAAAATTTTGAACTTTTTCAAGTGAGTATTGAAAAAATACACGAGTCATAAGAAACCTCCCCCCCCACCCTTTATGCAGGTAGGATTTATGCTCATATGGAGGAATTTTAGAGACTATTTTTACTTTAATATGAATTTGGAAAATTTTAGAAAATTTTTAATATGTATCGTAAATTTACAAATTACTGAAAATATCAGAAATTTTGGAAATTTGTGGTAAACTTATAAATTGCAAAGCAATTTTAGAAATTAAAAAAAAAATAATTTTTCAAAGCTTGAAATTTTTTGGAAATTTTGGAAATTTACTGAAATTTAGAATATCCAAAAATTTCTGGAAACGTTCTATAATTTATTGTAAATAACGGTAATTTATTATAACATACCGCTTCAAGTTGGTCAAGTCTGCCAAACAATCTGTCAGCGTAATCAATTAATCGCTTAATAATTTTAATTATTTACCTCTGACGTCGCTTTTCACTCTTTTGGAAATTTTTAGTAAATTTAGTCAGTTTTAAAAATTTGGTAAATTTTAAAATTTTTGCCAATTTTTCCAATTAAAAAATTTTCATTAATTAAAAAAATGTTGTCATTTTTTAATTCAGGAGGGTGGTCCGCTTAGGGTGAAATCGACTTTTTACTTTTTTGTAGACACTGTAGGAATTTTTTTCGAATTTTTTGGCCCAAATTTAATTTGGGTCAGAAACCGACCTTAGAGACCCCCCCAACTTTTGTACATTTTGTAAATTTGTAAATTTTTTCTAAGTTTTGAAGTTTTTGAAATTTTAAAAAATTAAAAAAAATTTTTTAATTTAAAGAAAGTTTTCAAAGTGTCAGTTGATTGGACTGACAATGTTGATAGATTGTTTGACAGATTGATAAAACTCAAAGCGATGAGTTGCCATAAATTTTTGTTTTTGTAAATTGCTGTAAATTTTAATTTTAGAAATTTTTAAAATTCTACGCACTCTTATGAAATTTGCAAAATTTTATGAAATTTTTTAATGTTTATAAAATTTTCGAAAGTTTATAATTTTTTTAATTTTGTGAAATTTTCAAAATCATAAATGTTTGTAATATTTTGGAAATTTATGAAATTAAGTGAAATGTGAAATGAATTAACTGATCAACTGATCACTTAATCATTTTAATTATTTACCTCTGACGTCAGTTCTTATACTTTTGGAAAATTGTAGTAAATTATAGGAATTTAAAAAGTTTTACCAATTTAATTTTTTTTTAAATTTTACCAATTTTTAAAATTTTGTAAACTTTATCAATTTGAAAATTTTATCAATCTAAAAATATAAAAAAAATTTAGAAATAACATTTTTTTAATTTGAAATATTTTTAAATTTTGAAAAGATTACAAATTTTGAATATTTTTGAAATTTGCGGAAACTTCGAGTATTAAAAAATTCCCGATAATTTATTGTAAATTACAGTCATTTGTCGATAATTCATGATAACTTATCGTTTCGAGTTGGTCTAATATGCCCAAAAATCTGTCAACACGATCAAATGGTCGCTTAATCATTTTCATTATTCACATCTGACGTCACTTGTTACACTTTTGAAAAATTATAGTTAATTTTATGAATTTTAAAAATGTTATCAATTCAAAAATTTTTGAAAATTTTATCGATGTTAAAAAATTTGAAAATTTTATCAATTTTAAAAATTTTGATCAACTAGTATTTTTTTTAAATTTTTGAATTTTTAAAAAATGTTGAAGTTAAAAAAAATTTCAGTTAAGCTATGTATTTAAAAATTTTGTCAAATGTTTAAAATTAAAAAAGTTTTTTTAATTTGACAATTTTTAAAATTTGAGTCTCAAATTTTTAAATTTTTTGAATTTTTAAATTTTTGGAAAATTTGGAAATTTTTAAAAGTTTGAAAATTTTTGAAAGTTTGAAAATTTTGAATATTTTTGCAATTTTTTAAATTTACAGAAACTTCGAGTATTCAAAAATTTACGGTAATTTATGGTAACTTATGGTCATTTGTCGGTAATGTATGGTAACTTATCGATTCAAGTTGGTCTAATCTGCCAAGAAATCTGTTAACACGACCAACTGATCAATTAATCATTTTTATTTGTTAAATATCAAGCCACGCTTTGCACTTATGAAAAATTATAGTAATTAAAAAAAATTTATCAATTTCAAAATTTTTGAAAATTTTATCAATTTTTAAGATTTTGAAAATTTCAGCAATTTTATAAATTTAAAAAATGTTATCAATTTTTAAAACTTTGAAATTCTTATCAATTAAATTTTTCTTAGTCTTTGAATTTTTGAAAATAGTTGAAATTTAAAAAAAAATTAATTAAAAATTTAGTTAAATTTTTGAAATCTAAAAAGGTTTTTAATTTTACAATTTCTGAAATTTGAAAATTTTTAAAATTCTGGAAAATGTTTCAAGTTTGCAAATTTTAAATATCTCTGAAATTTACGGTAACTTCGAGTATTCAGAAATTTCTGGTAATTTATGGTAAATTATGGTCACTTCTCGGTAATTTATGGTATTTTATCGCTTCGAGAGCTGATCCAATCTGTCAAATAATCTGTCAAAGCGAATAACTGTGAGCTTGATAATTTTCATTATTCATCTCTGACGTCACTTTTTACTCCCTTGGTATTAAAAAGTACTATTTACTCTCTAGGGAATGAAAAGTAAAATTTTTGGTGGAACATTCAAGTTGAAAAATATTTTTGGATGTATTTTCAATTGAAGTTTTTTAAATTGGATTTATTTGGATATTATTTATTTGAATTTTTGTTGGATAATTATCTGGATATTTATTTATTTGGATTTATTTATTTCTATTTAGATCCGATTTCAATTGGATCAGTTTTCAATAATTTTATATTCAACTTGGATTTATTTTCGATACGATATTTATAATAATGTTTACTTAAATTTTTTTCTATTGTCGTATTAAATCAAAACAAATGTGCTAATAACCGAGCTTCATAGAGTAAACGGATCGCAGCTCAATTAGCGAATGTCGACATTCCAAGAATTCTTAAAGTGGCGATTGCAATCTCCCTCGTTAACACCGGTTGCCACCCCGAGATGAAAAATCCGACCGTATCTAATCCGACCGAATACCAAAGCCAATCAGGCTTTATTAACCATACGTCAAGAATGAGAGAAAAATAATTTATCGTTTTGTTATTGTGTCAAACTTTCTTTTCTAGAAATCAGGTTCATAAATTTAAAAGCTTACAATCAAAAATGGATCCAAAAGGAAATTCCAAATTATGATTAAATCCAAATTAAATTTGGATCGAAATGGTAAATGAAAATTGAGAATGTATCCAAACTAAAATCAGATACAAATTGATAAAATATCCAAATAGATCCAAATAAAAATTTAATCCAATTAGAAATTTTATCCAAATTTATACTGGATACAATTGAAATCGGATCTAAATACAATATAGATCCAAATGAAAAATAGATCCAAACTAAAATTGGACTTTCCATTTGTATAAAGTTTCAATTCAAATTTATTTTTGATTTGAAACTGCTTTCCTTTTGGATTCAACTTAAGTTTGGATACAATTTTTATCTGGGTCCGATATTAAATCGAATTTATTTTCATTTTGCTCCAACCCAAAATTAGATCCCTTTTTCTTCTGGTTCTGAGTTTTATCTGTATCCAATTTTTGTTTTCATCTATTTTTTATTTTGATCCAACTCAAATTTGGATCCGTTTTTCTTCTAATTCTGAGTTTGGTTTAAATACGATTTCCTTGTGGGTCCGATTTTACTTCAGATCTATTTTTTATTCAAATTCATTTTAGATTTTGATCCTATTTCAATTTTGATCTATTCTCCATATTAATCCATTTTTTTATATGGATGGAAATTAATTTTGGATCCAGTATCAATTTGGATCCAGTGTTAATCCGGATTTAATTTCTATTCAGGTATATTTTCCACTTAGGTGTTTTTCTTTCGTATCCAAACAAAGTTTTTTTTTCATCCAACTCAAATTTGGATCCGTTTTCCTTCTGGTTCTGAGTTTGGTTTGGATACGATTTCCATTTGGGTCCGATTTTAGTTTGTATCTATTTTTTATTTAAATTTATTTTCCATTAGGATCCGATTTCAGTTTTTATCTATTCTCGATTTGAATCCATTTTTTATTTGAATAGAAATTAATTTTGGATCCTATCTCAATTTGGAACCAGTGTCAAATCGGATTTAATTTCCAATTGGATCTGTTTTCCATTTAGATATTTTCCATTTGCATACAATTTTAGTTTAGATCTATTTTTTATTTAAATTTATTTTCCATTTTGATCCATTTCAGTTTTGATCTATTTTCCATTGGAATACATTGTTTATTTGGATAGAAAAATAATTTTGGATCTGATCTCAATTTCGATCCAGTATTAATCGGGATTTTATTTCTAACTGGATCTATTTTCCATTTAGATGTGTTTTATTTGTATCCCATTTTAGTTTAGATCTATTTTTTATTTTGAGCCAACACAAATTTGGATCCGTTATCCTTCTGATTCTGAGTTTGGTTTGGATACGATTTCCTTGTGGGTCCGATTTTAGTTTAGATCTATTTTTTATTCAAATCCATTTTAATTTTTGATCCGATTGCAGTTTTGATCTATTCTCTATTTTAGTCCATTTTTTATTTAGATAGAAATTAATTTTGGATCCAATATCAATTTGGATCCAGTGTCAATCCGGATTTGATTTCTATTCAGATATATTTTCCATTTAGGTGTTTTTCATTCGTATCCAATTTTAGTTTAGATCTATTTTTTTATTTTGATCCAACTCAAATTTAGATCTGTTTTCCTTCTGGTTCTGAGTTCTGTTTGGATACGATTTCCATTTGGGTCCGATTTTAGTTTGAATCTATTTTTTATTTCAATTTATTTTCTATTAGGATCCGATTTCAGTTTGTTTCTATTCTCGATTTGCATCCATTTTTTATTTGGATAGAAATTAATTTTGGATCCTGTCTCAATTTGGATCCAGTGTCAATTCGGAATTAATTTCTAATTTTATTTTCCATTTAGATATTTTCCATTTGTATACAATTTTAGTTTGGATCTCTTTTTTTTATTTTGATCTAATCCAATTTTGGATCCGTTTTTCTTCTGGTTCTGAGTTTAGTTTGGATAAGATTTCCATGTGGGTCTGATTTTAGTTTCGATCTATTCTCCATTTGAATCCATTTTGCATTTGGATAAAAATTTAATTTGGATCCAATCTCAATTTGGTTCCAGTGTCAATCCAGACCTAATTTCTAATTGGATCTATTTTCCATTTAGGTGTTTTTTATTTGTATCCAATTTTAGTTTGGATCGGTATTTATTTTGATCTAACACAAATTATGAACCGTTTAACTTCTGCTTTCGAGTTTGGTTTGGATGCGATTTCCATTTGTTCAGATTTTAGTTTGTATCAATTATCCATATTGACTCAACACAAATTTAGATCCGTTTTTCTTCTGATTCTGAGTTTGGTTTGGATAGGATTTTCATTTGGGTCCGATTTTAGTTTGGATCTATTTTTTATTTGAATGCATTTTATATTTGGATCCGATTTGAGTTTTAATCTATTCTCCATTTGAATCAATTTTTTATTTGGATAGAAATCAATTTTGGATCCAATCTCAATTTTGATCCAGTGCTAATGGGGATTTTATTTCTAACTGCATCTATTTTTCATTTAGATGTGTTTTATCTGTATCCAATTTTTGTTTTGATCTATTTTTTATTTTGATCCAACCCAAATTTGGATCCGTTTTCCTTCTGGTTCTGAGTTTGTTTTGGATACGATTTCCATGTGTGTCTGATTTTAGTTTCGATCTATTCTCCATTTGAATCCATTTTGCATTTAGATAAAAATTTAATTTAAATCCAATCTCAATTTGGATCCAGTGTCAATCTAGATTTAATTTCTAATTAGATCTATTTTCCATTTAGATATTTTCCATTTGCATACAAATTTATTTTGGATCTATTTTTTATTCTGATCCAACCCAAATTTGGATCCGTTTTCCTTCTGGTTCTGAGTTTGTTTTGTATACGATTTCCATGTGGGTCTGATTTTAGTTTGGATCTATTTGAATCAATTTTGCATTCGGATAAAAATTTAATTTGGATCAAATCTCAATTTGGATCCAGTGTCAATCCAGACTTAATTTCTAATTGGATCTATTTTCCATTTAGGTGTTTTTCATTTGTATCCAATTTCAGTTTTAATCGGTATTTATTTTGATCTAACACAAATTAGGAACCGTTTAACTTCTGCTTTCGAGTTTGCTTTGGATACGATTTCCATTTGTTCAGTTTTTAGTTTGTATCAATTATCGATATTGACTCAACTCAAATGTAGATCGTTTTTCTTCTGATTTTGAGTTTGGTTTGGATAGGATTTCCATTTGGGTCCGATTTTAGTTTATATATTTTTTATTTGAATGCATTTTATATTTGGATCCGATTTGAGTTTTAATCTATTCTCCATTCGAATCAATTTTTTATTTAGATAGAAATTAATTTTGAATCCAATCTCAATTTCTATCCAGTGTCAATCGGGATTTTATTTCTAACTGGATCTATTTTTCATTTAGATGTGTTTTATCTGTATCCAATTTTTGTTTTGAACTATTTTTTATTTTGATCCAACTTAAATTTGTTTCCGTTTTTCTTATGGTGAATTTGGTTTGGATACGATTTCCATTTGGGTATGATTTTAGTTTGTATCTTTTTTGATTTGAATTTATTTTCCACTTAAATCCGATTTCAGTTTTTATCTATTCTCCATTTGAATCCATTTTTTATTTGGATAGAAATCAATTTCGGATCCTAACTCAGTTTTGATCTAGTGTCAATCCGGATTTAATTTCTAATAGGATCTATTCTCCATTTAGATGTGTTTCATTTGTATCCAATTTTTAATTTGATCTATTATCCATTTAATCCTACCCAAATTTGTATTCGTTTTTCTTCTGGTCCTAAGTTTGGTTTGGATACGATTAACATTTGGGTCCGATTTTAGTTTGGATCTATTTTTCATTCAGATTATTTTCTATTGGATCCGATTTGAGTTTTAATCTATTCTCCATTTAAATCAATTTTTTATTTGGGTAGAAATTAATTTTGGATCCAATCTCAATTTAAATCCAGTGTCAATCAAGATTTTATTTACAACTGGATCTATTTTCCATTTAGATGTGTTTTATCTGTATCCAATTTTTGTTTTGATCTATTTTTTATTTTAATCCAACACAAATTTGGATCCGTTTTTCTTTTGATTCTGAGTTGGTTTGGATACGATTACATTTGGGTCCGATTTTAGTTTAGATCTATTTTTTATTAAAATTATTTCCTATTTGGATTCAATTTCAGTTTTTACCTATTCTACATTTTAATCAATTTTTTATTTCTATAGAAATTTATTTTTGGATACAATCTCAAATTTGATCTAATCTCAATCCGAAATTAATTTCTAATGATTTATTTTTCATTTAGATATTTTTAATTTGTATCCAATTTTAGTTTGGATCTATTTTTTATTTTAATCCAACACAAATTTGGATCCGTTTTTCTTTTTATTCTGAGTTTGGTTTGGATACGATTAACATTTGGGTCCGATTTTAGTTTGGATCCATTTTTTATTTAAATTACCTCCTATTTGTATCAAAATTCAGTTTTTACCTATTGTCCATTTTAATCAATTTTTTATTTGTATAGAAATTTATTTTTGGATACAACCTCAATTTGGATCTAGTGTCAATCCGGATTTAATTTCTAATTGGATCTATTTTCCATTTAGATGTGTTTTTATTTCTATCTAATTTTAGTTTGGATCTATTTTTTATTTTGATGCAACACAAATTTGGATCCGTTTTCCTTCTGATTCTGAGTTTGCCGTGAATACGATTACCGTTTGGGTCCAATTTTAGTTGGGATGTATTTTTTCTTAAAATTATTGCCTATTTGGATTCAATTTCAGTTTTTACTTATTCTCCATTTTAATCTATTTTTTATTTGGATAGAAATTTATTTTTGGATACAATCTCAATTTTGATTTAGTGTCAATCCTGATTTAATTTCTAATTGGATCTATTTTTCACTTTTCCTTCCGAGTTTGATTTGGATATGATTCCGATTTGTTCCAATTTTAGTTTGGATCTATTATCCATTTTAATACTACCCAAACTTGGTCCGTTTTCCTTGTGGTTCTGAGTTTAGTTTGGATGTGATTTCCATTTGGGTCCGATTTTTGTTTAAATCTATTTTTTATTCAAATTAATTGTCTATTTGGATCCGATTTCAGTTTTTACCTATTCTTCATTTTAACCCATTTTCCATCTGGATAGAAATTTAATTTGGATATAATTTTAATTTGGATCCAGTTTCAATCCGGATTTGATTTTTAATTGTATCTGTTTTCCATTTAGATGTTTTTACTTTGTATCCAATTTAAGTTTGGATTTATTTTTCATTTTAATGCAACAAGAATTTGGATCCGATTTACTTCTCCTTCCAAGCTTGATTTGGATACGATTTCCATTTGTTCCGATTTTAATTTGGATCCATTATACATTCTAATCCTACCCAAATTTGGATCCGTTTTTCTTCAAGTTCAGAGTTTGATTTAGATACGATTTCCATTTGGGTCCCAATTTATTTTAGATCTTTTTTTAATTCGAATTAATTGTCTATCAAGATCCAATTTCAGTTTTTACCTATTCTCCATTTAAATCCATTTTGCATTTGGATAGAAACTTAATTTGGATTTAATCTGAATTTGGATCCAGTGTCAATCCGAATTTGATTTTAATTGGATCTATTTTCGATTTTGATGTTTTGTATATTTTTGTATAATTTGTATCCAATTTTAGTTTGGATATATTTTTCATTTTCATTATACCCAAATTTGGATCCGTTTTACTTCTCCTTTCGAATTTGATTTGGATACGATTTCCATTTGTTCCGATTTTAGTTAAGATCTATTATCCATATTGATCCAAACTAACTTTAGATCTGCTTTTCTCCTGCTTCTGAAGTTAGTTTGGATACGATTTTCATTTGGGTTCAATTTTAGTTTGGATCTATTTTCTATCTAAATTCATTTTATATTTAGATCCGATATCAGTTTTGATCTATTCTTCATTTGAATCAATTTTTAATTTGGATAGAAATTAATTTTGGATCCAATCTCAATTTCGATCCAGCGTCAATCGGGATTTTATTTTTAACTGAATCTATTTTCCATTTAGATGCGTTTTATTTGTCTCCAATTTTAGTCTGGATCTATTTTTTAGTTTGATCCAACACAAATTTGGATCCGTTTTTCTTCTGGTGAGTTTGGTTTAAATGCGATTACCATTTAGGTCCGATTTTAGTTTGGATCTATTTTTTATTAAAATTATTGCCTATTTGGTTCCAATTTCAGTTTTACCTACTCTCCATTTAAATCAATTTTTAATTTGGATAGAAACTTTTTTTGGATACAATCTCAATTTTGATCTAGTGTCAATCCGGATTTAATTTTTAATTGGACCTATTTTCCACTTTGATGTTCTTAATTTGTATCCAATTTTAGTTTGGATCTATTTTTCATTTTAATCCAACCTTCTGAGTTTAGTTTGGATACGATTTTCATTTAAGTTCAATTTTAGTTTGGATCAATTTTTTATTTAAATTCATTTTATATTTGGATCTGATTTCAGTTTTAATCTATTCTCCAATTAATACATTTTTCTTTTGGATAGAAATTTAATTTGGATACAATGTCAATTTGGATCCGAACGAAAAATGGATCGAAACAGAAAACAGATCCAAACAAAAAATTGATTAAAATGGAAAACAGATCCAAACTAAAATAGGTCCCAAATAAAAAATGTGCCCAAATTTAAGTCGAAACCAAAGTCGGATCCAAACTAAATTGTTGTATCTGAATAAAAAATATATTCATATTAAAATGGAATCCAATTGAAAATTGTGCTTGAAAAGTTTTCAACTAAAAAAGAAATAGTTACATTTGTAGTTTAAAAAATTAATTTTTTAAGAAAGAAAGCCAAAAAATACTAATTTTTAATATTATAGTTGAATTAACAGACAGAGAAATAAATTTTCGAAAATAAAGTTTAATTTTCTACCCAAAAACACGAATTTCAAACAAAATTGATCATTTTTACACAAAACAGTTCAATTTTCCACTTGACCCCAAATAGTTAAATTTTCTAGCAAAATTGTTAAATTTTCAACCAAATAGTTGAATTTTCAACTAAAAAAGACAAGTTTTCAACCAAAAATAGAATAGTTACATTTTTAGTTAAAAACATTAATTTGTAAAAAAAATTCTATCATTTAAAAATGAATCAAATAAGACAAATTTTTATTAAAATAGTACGTCATATTCTGCATTCCTTGTGAATGTTTGGATTATATTAGACTGACAAAAAGGCACAAATATTTAATACTCAATTAATCAGTTCACAACATAATTTTATTAACTAATAATTATATTTTTTAACTTGGAATTTTATTTTTGACAATTCAAATTATTAATATCCTTTTATACTAATTTTTGAAGAAATTAAAACATAATATTTAGAAATGATTTTGAAGATTTAATTCAGATACTCATTTGAGCATTAATCTATAATTTTCCTTCAAACAAATTTTACTTTGCGTTTTTTTTTTAAATTATTACTTTCATATCAAAAAATCTGATTTATTAATATATTTAATACTAATTCCGGAAAAAATAAAACATTTATATATAATTTTGAAAATTAAATTCTTATACTCATTTCACAACATGATCCACATTTGAAAAATTATGTAAGTGGAATAGGGGTATTTTATATATAAATAAACTTTTATTATACAAATATAACAAGTATTAATTATATAGCCTTCAACTAAATAATCAATTTATGTTACTTAATTTTACAGAAACTAAATTTAATCTTTATTTAATATAAAAAAAATTAATCGGGTAATAATTAATTAATCATTTGACAAAATAAGAAGCATTAATATATAATGTTCATTAAAACATTAAAATAATTTTTACTTAATATATATTTCTTCAATTTGAACTTTCATTTATGAAAATTTAATTTAGTAATAAAATTTTTAACTAGTTCCAGAAAAAATAGGTTCAGTTCACAACATGAAAAGCCTTACTTACTATTCTCATTGAAACATTCAAATAATTTGTACATTATATATATATATAATTATTTTTATTTTAACTTTTATTTATAAATATTTTATTTATTAATAAGCTTTTTGAATAATTCGAAAAAATGTAAGCTTTAATAGAATAAATTAATAATACTATAATGATGATAAAAATAATAATAAAATAATGTTTAATAACCTTTTGAATTAAAATCCGGAAAAAATTAAAACACATATACATATAATTTTGAAAATTAAATTCAGAAACTCATTTCACAACATCCAAAACATTTTTAAAATTATGTAACTGTAATATGATTATTTTAAATATGAATAAACTTTCATTATAAAACGTATAGCCAATATTCAATCACATAACCTTAAAATAAATAATCAATTTATGTTCCTCAATAAAAAAAATTAAAATTCAAACCTTATGTAATTTATACTGTGAAAAATATTAACCAGTTTATAACCAATTATTCAGTTTACAACGTAAAAAACCTTAAACAAATATTTTCACTTTATATATTTTTTTATTCGAATTTTCATTTATGAATATTTCAATCATTAATTCCCTTTTATACTTATTTTCAAAAAAATTAAAACATGTACGTATAATTTTTAAAATAAAATTTAGATATTTATTTAACAACATCACAAACATTTAAAAAAATTATCATTATGCAAATTATGGCCAATATTCAATTACATAATCTTAAAGTTATTAATGGAATTATGTTACCTAACTGAAAACAATTAAAATTCAATCTTAATGTAATTTTATATTGTAAAAAAGTTATTCTGTCAGTTTTTAATTACTTAGTTCATAACATGAAAAGCAATAAACATTTATTTTCATTGAACTTTTTGTTATACAAATTATAGCTAATATTCTATTACATAACCCTGAAGTACATAGGAAATTTATGTAATTAAATTTTAAAAAATAAATAAATTTCAATGTTTATGTAATTTATTGTTATGTGAAAAATTAATTAGTTAATCATTAATTAATCAATTTACAAAATAAGAATCATTAAACTATAATTTTCATCAAAACATTTAGAGAATTTTTACTTTCTTTTTATTTATTTTTTTCTTTTAAACTTTTATTTGTGAAAATTTCATTGATTAGAACCTTTTAAGCTAATTCGAGACAATGTGAGTTTTAATGAAATCAGTTAATAATTAATTAAACAGTTCACAATATAAAAAGCATCAAGCAGATAGTTGAATTTTCAACGAAATTTTCATAAAAACAGTTGAATTATAATTCAAGAATTAATTTGCTGTATGAAAAAGCCGAATTTTTAACAAAATACCTGAATTTTTTAACAGATAATTTTATTTTTATGCAGAAAAGATACATTTTCAACCAAATAGTTAATTTTCAAACAAATTTTCACCAAAACTGTTGAATTTTCAACCAGAAAAATTAATTTTTTAACAAGAATGAATTTTCTATACAATAAGAAAAATTGTCAACAAAATACCTAAATTTTCAAGCAGATAGTTGAATTTTCATCGAGGGAAAATATTTTTTTTCAACAAAGCGTTGAATTTTCAACCAAATTTTTATCAAAAAAGTTGAATTTTTAATCAAAAATTGATTCGTTGTATAAAAAAGACGAGTTTTTAACAAAATACCTGAATTTTCAACCAGATAGTGGAATTTTCCTCCAGAAAGTATACATTTTTAACCAAATAGTTTAATTTTTAACCGAATTTTCACCAAAAATGTTGAATTCACAGACTAAAGAAAATGAATTTTTAATCAAGAATTAATTTGTCACAAAAAAAGACAAATTATCAAGAAAATACATAAATTTTGACCCAGGAAAATTTCCATAGAAATTTTTAATTTTTTAACCAAATTTTTATTAAAAACAATTAAATTTTCTTCTAAAAGGTGACTTATCAATGAAGAATTAATTTTTTATATTAAAAAGACAAATTTTTAACAAGATAGTTAAATTTTCATCCAAAAAAGATAAATTTACAACCAAATTGTTAATTTTTCAACCAAATTGTTAATTTTTCAACCAAATTTTCAAAAAAACAGTTAAATTCGCAATCTAAAATGAATTTGCTATGCAATAATACAAATTGTGAACGAAATACCTCAATTTTCAATTAGTAAAATTTTCATTAAAAAAAAAAAATTTGCAACAAAATTGTTAAATTATTAACCAAAAAAATGAATTTTAAACAAACGACCTGAATTCTCAACCAGATAGTTCAATTTTTATTCAGAAAGGACACATTTTCAAACAAATAGTTTAATTTTAAACCAAATTTTAATGAAAACAGTTGAATTTTCAATCAAGAATTAATTTGCTATAAAAAAGACGAATTTTCAAGAAAATACATACAATCTTAACCATAAAATTTTTTAAAGAAATTGTTGAATTTTTAACTAAATTTTTATAAAAACATTTGAATTTTCTACCAAGAAGATGAATTCTCAATAAGAAATTAATTTTTTATATAAAAAAGACGAATTTTTAACAAGATAGTTGAATTTTCATCCAAAAAAGATAAATTTTCAAAACAAATTGTTGAATTTTCAACCAAATTTTCATGAAAACAGTTGAAATTTTTAATCCAGAATAAATTTGCTATGTAATAAGACAAATTGTCAACAAAATACCTGAATTTTCAATCAGTTGAATTTGCACTTTAAAAAATAAATTTTTAAACAAATTGTTAAATTATCAACCGAAAAAATGAATTTTCAACAAAATACCTGAATTTTCAACCAGATAGTTGAATTTTCAACTAAAATTTCACCAAAACTGTCAAATTTACGAACCAAGGAAAATGAATTTTCAATCAAGAATTAATTTGCTATAAAAAAGACGAATTTTCAAGAAAATACATACAATTTTAATCATAAAAATTTTTAAAGAAATTGTTGAATTTTTAACTAAATTTTTATAAAAACATTTGAATTTTCTACCAAGAAGATGAATTCTC
>JAUELO010000001.1:2541629-2551774 GCA_032357855.1 Amphibolips quercusostensackenii | reverse complement strand
CAGCTTCTCCGCCCAATGGCCAACCTGACCAGACTTAAAAATAGCCCTTAATTTTTTCATAATTTTGGCGCGAAATTTCAAATTTTAGACTTCGCCGCCTCACAAAATTAGACTTTGCCGCCTTACAACTTTAGACTTTCCCGCGTCACAAATTTAGACTTTGCCGCCCTAAAATTTCAGACTATATTTATCAGTTTTGCATCTTTGAAGGATATTCTCAAATAGCACATAAAATTTGTTTAACGTCATTATTTTATTCGTGATTATTTTCATTGTTTCAGGTTTATCAAATTGAGTACGTAATTTTGAAAGCTGCAAATTCACCACGTCCGGCAGCCTGGATTTTGGAAAAGTCAGTCGATGGAGAAAATTTTCAACCCTGGCAGTATTATGCATCGAGTGATGCAGAATGTTGGTCAAGATACTCGGTGCCTCCTGTGTCTGGCAAACCTTCTTACACCAAGGACGACGAGGTCATCTGCACGAGCTTTTATTCGAGACGAACTCCTATGGAAAATGGCGAGGTAAACTTTTATATTTTTTAATCGCAACTTGAAATAAAACAAAATTCATAGTTTTGATTTGAATTTCGCGCCATTAGGTCTAATAAGGTATTCAAGTTGTGACGTCGGCTGGCAAGATGTCTGCACACTGGGGGTCAATCAATAGGCGATTCACCTCTTTGGTTGTAAATTTAACTATTTTGGTGAAAATTATTATTATTTTTTTAAATAAATTAAATGATAATTTAACTATTCTATTTTTAATGAGAATTGATATTTTTTGTTGAAAAATCAACCATTTGGTTGAAAATTCATGTATTTTAATAAGAATTCGTCTCTTTTTGATAAAAATGATTCTTTTTGGCTGAAAATTAATTTTGTTTCTGTTAATGATTTAATGATTTTGGCGAAAACTAGTTTTTTTTGTTAAAAATGTAACTATTTTGCTGAAAATTCGTTTTCATTTTCCTTGCAAATTTGTCTTTTACAATTAATTTTTTTTTTTGTAGAAAATTATTTTTCTTGGTTGAAAATTCATCTTTTTTGTTACAAATTCATTTATATAGTTGAAATTTTTCATTTATATTTTTTTGCTAAAAATTAATTTTTTCAGCTGAATATATACTAAAATTTTGAGTTACAAAATGTATTTTTTTGTAATTGAAAATTTCTGTTTTTGGTAAAAAAATGTTCTTGTTTGAAAATTCATTTTTTTGGTTTGAAATTAATTTGGCCTTTTTCAATAATTTAACTATTCTGGCGAAAAATATATATTTTTTTTTGGTTGGAAATTTAACTTTTTTGTTGAAAATTCGCTTTTGGTTTGCTAGTAGTTTGTAGAAAATTATTTTTCTTTGCTGAAAATGAATCTATTTTGTTAGAAATTCATTTCTATAGTTGAAATTTTCATTTATAAAAATAAGAATTCGCATTTTTTGGTTAAAAATAATTCTTTTTAGATAAAAATTTATCTTTTTGGTTGAAAAACGATTTCTTTAGTTGAACATTTAACTATTTTGGTTTAAATTCATTTATATGCTTGAATTTCTTTGTTGCTAAAAATTAATTTTTTCAACTGAAAACTTAATTATATACTCAAGTTTAGAGTTTAGATAGGTATTTTTTTAAAATGTTGTTTAAAATTAATCTTTTTAGTAGAAAAATTTTTTTTCACTTAAAAATTAATGTTTTTGGTAGAAATTAATTTTCTTTTTGTTAATAATGTAACTATTATGGCGAAATATTTTTTTTGTTAAAATTTAAGTTTTTCAACTGAAAACTTAAGTATATACTAAAATTCGAGGTGAAAGATGTATTTTTCTGTATTTGAAAATTCATCTTTTTGCTTTTGGTAAAAAATTAATTTTGTTTTTGTTCATAATTCAAATATTTTGTCAAAAACTAGTTTTTTTGGTGTTGAAAATTTAACTATTTTTTGAAAATTCGTTTTTCTTTTGCTTGAAAATTTATCTTTTTCAGTAAAAAAATTAATCTTTTTTGATTGGAAATTATTTTCTTGTTTGAAAATTCATCTATTTTGGTTGAAAACTCATTTATATGGTTGAAAAGTCGAGTTTTTTTTTGACTGGAAATTAATTTTTCAAACTGGAATCTTAAGTGTATACTACAATTTTCAGTTAAAAAATGTGTTTAAAAATTGAAATTTCATTTTTTTCGTAGAAAATTATACTCTTTGGTTGAAGATTCATCTTTTTTAGTTAAAAATTCGAATATTTGGTTGAAAATTCATCTTTAAGTATCTTGTAAATTTTTTTTGGGTTAAAAATTATTTTTTTAAACAGAAAACTCAAGTTTTGTATATTGAAATTTTCAGTAAAAAAATGTATTTTATTTTAGTTAAAAATTAATTTTTGTAGAAAATTATTCTTTTTTGAAAATGGTCTTTTTGGTTGAAAATTATTTTTGATTTTGTTCATAATTCAACTATTTTGGCGAAAACTAGTTTTTTGTTGTTGAAAATTAATTAAACGAAAATTAAACTATTCAATTTTTTGGTGAAAATTGATATTTTTTTAATTAAAAAAATTAACCATTTGGTTGAAAGATCGTCTCTTCATTGTAAATTAATCCTTTTGTTTAAACATAATTGTTTTTAAAAATTTATTTTTTAACTGAAAACTCAAGTAAATATAAATATACATACTTTTATTTATTTATCTTTTTGGTTAAAAATTCAACTATTTTGTTAAAAATTTTTTTGTGTAGTTCAAAATTATTTTTTTTTCTAAAAATTAAACCATGCTATTTTCGGTTACAAATTTATCTTTTTTTGTTCAAAGTTCAACTATGTGATTAAAACTTCATGCATTTTGTTGTGAATTCGTCTTTTTTGTAAAATATTTTTTTCTTATTTAAAAATGGTTGAAAATTTACTGATTTTGTTGAAAAAAATTATTTTATTAAAAATTGTTTTTTTATTTCATTGAATAGTGAATATTGAACCATTCCATTTTTTCGGAAATTTATCTTTTTTAGTTGAAAATTCATTTCTTTCATTAAAAATTGAACTATTTGATATAAACTTCTTTTTTATGGTTCAAAATTATTATTTCAACTGAAAATTAAACTATCCTATTTTTCGGTTAAAAATTTATCTTTTTTAGTTGAAAATTTACTCATCTTCTTGAAAATCGATATATTTTGTTGAGAACTCGTATTTTTCAATTGAATATTATTCTTGTTTGAAAATGATTGAAGATTCACCAATTTTTTTAACATCTCTATATTTTGTTGAAACTTCCTTTATTTGGTTGAAAATTACTTTTATGATGAAAATTTTATTATTCTATTTTCAGTTGAAAATTTAACTATTTTGTCGCAAATTTTATTTTGTTTGGTTGAAAGTTAATATTCTTTGAGTGAAAATATAACTGTTTCATTTTTGGTTAAAAATTTATCTTTTTAGTTTAAAATTCACATCTTTTGTTGAAAATTGAACTATTTTGTTCAAAATTCAATTTTTAATCTGAAATTCGTATCTGAGTATTTTAAATTATTCGTCTTGTATGAAAATTAATCTTTTGTGGTTATCGTAAAAATTCCTTTTTTTCAAGTTGTTAAAAAAGTATAGTTTTGTCCTCCGCAATTAGTATCATTGATTGACCCTCGGCGTGCAGACACCTTAAATTTTCCCCACTCAACCTAAAATACCTGATTAGAAACAATTTTCTTTTGAATTTGGCGCCAAAATCAAATTCCGCGCAGTATATCACACTGGCACTTACAGCTGCGCAGTAGAATTATGTGAGCCTTAGGGCTGCGCAGTAAGTTTCTGCAATTCATATGGCTGCGCAGTGAGCTTACGAAGCTATTTCAAACGTCCTCAATTAAAAATTATTTACAGACACATATTAAAAACAATGTGTCCAATTTTTTCTTCATTTTGGCGCGTAATTTAAACAATTTTTTTCCTAAATTATCGATTTAAATTGGACCAGGTGCAGGATTAAAGTGGTTGACATAATAACGTGAAAGTTTATCATACAACAATAATGCTTTTCCCACTGAGAAGAGTTCCTATCTAGGAATCCCAGGGGACTCATATTTATTTTTTTCTCTCCTTCGATTCCGCGATCTGGTGAGGCTTCTCTCTGGCGCTCTTTCGACCTTCGTTTCTCTTTCCCTTTTTCTTCAATTCCTGCATTTTTTGTCCGATACTCGGCACAGAAGCGTAAAACTGGGCCCCACCAGGGCGAGTACGTGAGACCCCTTATAAGGCCCTTGTGTATACCGTACATGGCCGGAATGTAGGGATCGCTCTTTTTGTCATCGGCTCCTCTCTTTTCTGCTCCTTTCCACGATATTCTCTGACATCTCGTCTCAGCGCGTCTCGTTTCTTCTCTCGCACGAAACTATAGGTTAACAACGACCTTTAATTAACAGCAGTTTTTCCCGGAAATAGAAGGATCTATTCACTGGGATTAAAAAATCGATCACGATTTTTAATGCGAATATTCCAATTTGAAATTGGCGTCGAAATTTAACAACAAATGTGTATTAAGTATTTTAAGTTTTGACGTCAGTTGACAAGATGTCTGAACGCTGAGGGTCAAGCAATAGAGGAGTTTACGAGCTGCTAGGCAGCCTTTTAAAGATTCACATCTTTGTTTAAGAATTTAACTATTTTGTGAAAATTAATTAAAAGAAAATTTAACTTTTCCATTTTTTTTCGAAAATTTATTCTTTGTTTTTGAAAAATGAAAAATTTGGTTAAAAATGCATGTGTATTTTAATGGAAATTCGTCTCTTTATGAAAGATGAAAATTCATCTTTTTTTGGTTGAAAATTCTTCTTCTTGTTTGAAAATTTATCTATTTTGGTTAAAAATTTATTTCTATAGTTAAAATGTAACCACCTTATTTTTTATTGAAAATTAATCTCTTTTTGTTGAAAAATTCAACCATTTGGTTGAAAATTCAAGTCTCTTTTAATGAAAATTCTTCTCTTTCTGTTAAAAATTAATGTTTTTTGTTAAAAACTTTTGTTTTTAGTTGAAACTTTAACTATTTTGGTGAAAATTAGTTGTTCTATTTAGTTGAATATTATTAAAATGAATATTTAACTATTTTCCATTTTTGATTTCAAATTCATCTTTTTATGTTGAAAACTCAACAATTTGGTTGAAAATTCTTGTGTTTTACCAAGAAAATTCGTCTTTTCACGTAAAAAAATCATCTTTTTGGATAAAAATTAATGTTTTTGTTTGAAAATTTATCTTTTTGGTTGAAAATTTATCTTTTTGGTTGAAAATTTATCTTTTTCAGTTAAAAATTCATTTATTTTTGTTAAAAATTGATATCTATGTTTGAAGATTGAACTATTTTGTTGAAAATTGTTTGTCATTTTTTCTTGTTAATAATTAATTTTTTAAACCGGAAGCTTATGTATAGTATGCTAAAATTTCCAGTTAAAAACATTTTTTTTCTAGTGGAAATTTCATCTTTTCCGTAGAAAATTATTCTTTTTGTTTGAAAAATCATCTTTTTGGTTGAAAATTAAAGTTGTTTTTGTTAACAAATCAACTATTTTGGTGGAAATTAGTTTTTTATTGTTGAAAATTAATTAAATGAAAATTTAAATATTCGATTTTTGGTTTAAAATCCATGTATTTGATTGAAAATTAGTCTCTTTTCGTTGAAAAATAATCTTTTTGGTTAAAAATTTGCCTCTCTAATGAAAAGTCATTTCTACGGCTGAAAATTTAAGTATTTTTTTAAAAAACGTTTTTCTTTTGCTTGAAAATTTATCTTTCAGTTGAAATGTTATCTATTTTAGTTAAAACTTCATTCTTTGATTTTTAAAAATTTAATAATTATTTTCAACTATGCTATTCATGACTGAAAATTGAGCTATTTTGTTAAACATTCGTTTCTTTTTGGTTGCAAATTAATTTTTTTTTTTCGTTAAAAATTCGTCATTTTAGTATAAAATTATTTGGTTAAAAATGCATCTTTTTGGTTAAAAATCCACTTTTTTCGATGAAAATGATTTTTTTAACCTGGAAACTTAAGTATAATATGCTAAAATTTTCAATTAGAAAATGTATTTTTTTGAGTTGAAAATTCATCTTTTTGCTTAAAAATTTGCCTTTTTGTTAAAAAAATTATTTTTTTGGCTAAAAATTGAAGTATTTTTGTGAAAATTCGTTTCTATTTTGCTTGAAGATTTATCTTTTATACTTGAAATTTCATCTATTTTGGTTAAAAATTTATTTCTTTTATTAAAATTTAACCATTTTGATTACATTTTTTAAAAATTAACTTTGTTTTTTTTTTAGTTGAAAACTCATCTTTTCTGTCAAAAATTAATGTTTTTTTTTATTGAAAATTCAACTATTTTGTTGGAACTCCTTCTTTCGGTTCAAAAGGTTTAAAATTTGTTACAAATGTAGCGATTTCGTTAAAAAATACTTTTTCTACTGAATATTTAATATTCAAAAAATTGAACTATTTTATTGAAACTTCTTTTTTTTAGTTCCAAATTATTGTTTTTCTTACGGAAAATTAAACTATTTCATTTTTGTTAAAAATAAATTTTTTTAGTGCAAAATTTAACTATGTAATTAAATATTTATATATTCTGTTAGAAATTCGTTTTTTTTTTTTTGTGGAATATTATTCTTTTTGTTTGCAAATGATTAAAAGATGAACCGATTTTGTAAAAAAAAATGTTTTTGATTAATTTTTTTATCTATGTAAAGTTTGGTTGAAAATTTAACTATTTTGCTGAAAATTAGTTTTTTTTTTATTGAAAAGCAATTAAATATTTAACTATTCCATTTTTGATTGAAAATTTATCTTTTTTTTGTTTGTTCAAAAATTGGTTAAAAATTCATGTATTTTAATTCAAGTTTGTCTCTTTCCGTTAAAAAGTAATCTTTTTCATCAAAAATGTATCTTTTTCAGTTAAAAAATATTTTTTTTTTGCAGAAAATTTTTTTTTTTGTTTAAAAATTCATTTATTTTTGTTGAAAATTCAACTATTTTGGTGGAAATTAGTTTTTTGTTGTTGAAAGTTAATTAAATGAAAATTTGAATATTCGGTTTTTGATTAAAATTTTCACAATTTTTTTGAAAATTTGCTTTTCTTTTGCTTAAAAATTCATCTTTTTTTGGTAGGAAATCATTCTTCTAGTGTGAAAATTCATGTATTTTGATTCCAAATTTAATTCTATGGTTAAATATTGAACTATTCTGTTTCAAATTTGTTTTTTTTGTTAAAAAATAATTTTTGAAACCTGAAACTTGAATATATCATTTGAAAATTTTCAGTTGAAAAACGTATCTTTTTAGTTAAAAATTCATTTTTTTGGTATGAAATTATTCTTGTTCGAAAATTCATCTTTTTAGTTGAAATTATTTTTTTTGTTATTAATTCAACTATTTTAGTGGAAGTTAGTTTTTTATTGTAAAAATTAATTAATGAAAATTAAAATATTCGATTTTTTGTTAAAAATATATCTTTTCTAATTAGAAATTTGCCGCTAAAAAAATTTGTTTATTTGGTTGAAAATTTTACATAATTTATTAAAAATTTTTTTTGTTGAAAATTAATTTTTCAAACTAAAAGCTTACGTATTTACTAAAATTTTCAGTTAAAACATATTTTTTTTAGTTAAAAATTCGTCTTTTTGGTAGAAAATTACTTTGATCTTTGTTGGGAATTTGACTACTTCATTGAAACTCATTTTTTTTGTTCAGAACGTTTAAAAATGTTAAAAAATTTACCGATTTTGGTAAAAAATATTTTTTTGATGGAAAATTATTTTTTCAACTGAATATCTAACTTCCATTTTTTTTTAATTTACCTTTTCAGCTAAAAATTCATCTTTCTTTTGTAGAAAATTCTTTTTTTTTTAAATCATTTATGTTAGTTAAAAATGTATTAGTATGGCTTAAGATTAAATTATTTTGTTGAATTTTTTAAAATTAATTTTTCAAAGCGGAAACTTATGAATAATATGTTAAAATTGACAGTTAAAAATTTTTTCCTTTTCAGACGAAAATTCATCTCTTTGGTAGAAAATCATTCTTCTTGTTTGAAAAATCATCTTTTTGGTTGAAAATTAATTTTGTGTATTTTTTGAAATTTAACTATTTTTTCGAAACTTTTTTTTGTTCAAAAGGTTTAAAAATGGTTGGAAATTATCCGAGTTGGTTAAAAATTGTTATTTTATTGAATTTTTTTAAACTAAATACTTATATTCTATTTTTTTGAAGTTTTTTTTGCAATGGAAAATTAATTTCTTTTGTTGAAAAATGACCTATTTTATTGAAACTCCTTTTTTTCAGTTAAAAAAGATTATTTTTTTCAGTTGAAAATTTATGCATTTTGTTGAAAATTCGTCTTTTTTTTATTGAAAATTCATCTTTTTGATCAAAAATTCATTTGTTTCATTGTTAATTCAATACTTTATTAAAAACTATTTTTTTCTAGTTGAAAATTTAAATATGTGGTTGAATATTTATATATTTGGTTGAAAATTAGTCTTTTTTGGTAGAATATTATTCTTTTTGTTTGTAAATGCATTTTTCTGGTTGAAAATTTAACTATTTGGTTGAGAATTCGCTTTTTTTGCTTGAAAGTTCATCGCTTTTTACTGAAAATGTTACTTTTCCATTTTGGTTAATAATTTATCTTTTTAGTTAAAAATTAATTTCTCTCTATGAAAATTGAACCTGAAATACCTAATCAGAAACAATCTTTTTTTGAATTTGCCGCCAAAATCAAATTCTGTGCTGCAGTTTTCTCTGGCTCATAAAGCTGCGCAGTAGTGCTCTGTGAGACTTAGGGCTGCGCAGTAAGTTTCTGCAGTTCTTATGGCTGCGCAGTCAGCCCGCGAAGCTATTTCAAACGTCCTTAATTAAAAATTCCTTAAAGGCACATATTAAAAATTGAAAACCCACAATTAAAATTAGAGGTTGAAGCTGACTCTCTACCAGAATGATAAATCAACTGGCCCCCGCCTATTTCAAGATTGTTAATTACCACGGTACGGTAATTGGCCAGGTCTTTTAGTGGATTGTAGATACACAATTACACGTATGTGTACACACCGGATGGAAGATAAATGGCATGTAAGCAACCACTGTCTTCACCGTGCAGGGCGCGGCGTTCCAAAATGCGCAGGATTGTTCCGTATTAGGCACCGCGTGATCCTTTTATGTACTTGAAATGTAAAAGTTTGTTTCCCCCTTTACGCTACATTTGTGAAACATTTCCTCTGCTCGAAAAATTAAAAAATAAAATAATAACCAGGCCGAGGTGGAGGGCGTCGGATAAGTGTAATGTTAAAGATATTAAAGGATTTTTATGGGATGATTTTGAGTTGAAATAATTTAGGATATTTCCAAAGATTCCAAGAAATTCTCAAAAGATTAAAAATATTTGCAGAGATTTTAAAGTATTTTATTAATTTTAATAATTTATTATTAATCATTTTTAATTTAGTGATTTTTTTAAATAATGCAGCTTTAAAGAATTTTCTATAATTTTTGAAGATCTGGTAGGATTTTATTGGACCTATAAGGGTTTTAAAAGATTCAAAGGGATTTTTAAAGGATTTGATCAGATTTTCGAGTCTTTCAATGCTTCGAAGGGATTTTAAAAGCTCTCGATGTATTTTACTAAATTTTTCTAGATTTTAGGAAATATTGGATTCCATCGAATTTATTCACAAGAATTGAGGGATTTCAAAGAATTTCAAAGATTTGAAAAGATTTTCAAATATGTTGAAGGGGTTTCAAGAATTTTAATGTGTTTCAAAGGATCTTAAAAACTTTAGGGCATTTCAAAAGATTCTAAAAAAATTTCAAAATCTTAAAAAAATGTGAAAGATTTAAAAATATTACAAAGGATTTGATATAATTTAGGGCAGTTCCAAGGATTCCAAAAAATTCTCAAAAGATTTTCATGATTTTAAGAAAATCAAATAAATAATACCTGATTTTCAGGAATTTTCTGATTGAAATTGGCGCCCAAATGTAATAAAAATGCGTATTAGGAACAACTTTCTTTTGAATTTGGCGCCAAACTCAAATTCTGCGCAGTAGATCTATTTGACACTTACAGCTGCAGAGTAGTGCTGTGTGGTATTTAGATCCGCGCAGTTAATATATTTAG
>JAUELO010000001.1:2445261-2469682 GCA_032357855.1 Amphibolips quercusostensackenii | reverse complement strand
ATTCCAGAAAATGTAAGTTTTTATAGAATCAGTTGATAGTGAATGAATCAGTTCACAACATGAAAAGCGTTAAACAATTATTTTCATTTAAAGATTCAAGTAATGTTTACAATTTTTTTCATTTTAAAATTCCATTTCTGTTTATATAATTTATTTTAAAAACGTTTAAAACTAAGTAAAAAAATAAAAATAATAGTACATTTATACTAATCAATCAGTTCACAACATAAATAGCAATTAACTAAAACATTCAAATAATTTTCACTTCGTATTTTTTTCAATTTCTGTTTTGAGAGAGTTAATCGGACAATGAAAATACATAAATTGTACTTATTGTTTTATTAATTTATTTGTGTAATCCTTCTCTATTAAAATTTGTTTAACGTTTTGCAATTCCTTTTATAAGTTATCTTTATCTGTTGTGGACACAGCTTTGCTGCTTTGAAGTTGTTTTGTGTTTTATTATAAATGTCCTTCAAGTTATTAAAGTTTGTTTTCTGCCTTCTTTTGGAAATCAAGTCATCAATTCGGGTGACACTTTGTGTTAATAGAAGTCATGTAATGTCTTAATTTCTTAACGAACTACATACGTAATTTAATTGCAAGTCGTCCATCGTCGATTGCGGCCTTTTCAGAGAACAAGGTAGCCAATGATCATCAATAACGAGCCAATGAATACAGTAGTTAGAACCAGTTTCCTTTTTGTGTATTTTCCTTTTGCTATTATATCGCTTTGCTTGCAGAAAATTCAGAATTATCGGTTACCATTCGCTTAAGATAAAAATACTACTCTGACGTCAATTGGATTTTATTCGGAAGCAGTCGCTACTAAATCAGGATTTATTTCATTGTTTCTTGATCAGTGCAAATTTAATCCCTAAAATGTTAAAGAAGAGAAACATTTTGTTATATTTTTATTAAATAATTTTCTTTGATAGGGCGCTGATCGGGCTTCAGTAGGGCTATATCGTGGCACTAATATTGGCTGGCCGCAAAACTTTATTTTCGAAATTCCCTGATTTTTCTTGAACTCATTTTTGATTTCCCGTGGCATAATGTGACTAATTTTTTTTCATATATAAAAGAACTCATGAAAAATTTGAAATATTTTTTTTAATCCCGAAAATTTGACTGATTTTAGTAAAAGTGAAGTGAATTGAGAGGAATTTAAGGAAAATAAGAAGAATTCGTTGAGTTTTATGAAAATTTAAAGAGAATTTAAAATACTGCAGGATGAACCAATAAGAATTGAAGGTGAATTTAATATGAATTTAAACGAATTGCAAAAATTATTTATAAATCTCTTTAAATTTCATGAAATTTTATGATGTATCCTGAAATTCTGAAAAATTTATTGAAAAATCTTAAAATCTTAGAGTCCTGTAAAATTGTTTCATGTCTTCGAAATTCTGAAAAAATCTTTACAACCGTATGAAATTTTTTAAAAATCTTTATAAATTCTAAAAATACTTAAAAATCGCTTACAATTCTTTAATTTCTTGAAAGTGTCTTGGAATCTTTTAAAATACCCTAAAAATACTTAAAATTTTGGAATTCCCTTCTAATAATTAAAATCAATTAAAATTTTCTGAGAATTATTTAAAAATTTCTAAAATATTTCTTGAAAATTCTTGGGAATTACTTTAAATGACTGAAATCTATTATAAATACCCAAGGATAGTTCAAAATCCCTTAAATTTTTTTATCATTCTTGAAAATTCTTTGAAATTTATGATGATATAAAATCCTGTGAAATTACATGAAATCTGATATTTGCTGATATCCTGGATAATTTATTAAAATACATAAAAGACTTTTAAAATCCCTGAAAATTATTAAAATTCTCGAAAAACTGTTCAAAGTTCTCGAAAATTTCTAATCCCTCGAAACTTTATAAAAGTTTCAAAAATTCTTTTAAATTTCAAAAAATACCCTAAAATCTCTAAAATCCTCTAGATTTCCTTAAAAATTATTAAAATTTGTTAAAAATGTTTTGGAAACTTTAAAAATACCCTAAAATATTGTAAATCCTAAAAAAAAATTTCAAATCCCTTAAAACTTTTCAAAGTTCTTGAAAATACTTCGGAACTTTTAAAAATACCCTAAAATTTGAAAAAAATTGAAATTCATTCAAATTATTGACATTAACTAAAAATTTCTTCGCATCTTTCAAAATATCCTAAAATATTACAAACTTTTTAAAATCTTATAAAATCCCTTGACATTTTCCAAAGCTTTTGCAAATTCTTCAGAATTTCTAAAAGTATTCTAAAATCTTCCAAACACATAAAATTCACTTCAAATTATTGAAACCTGTTATCAATACTCTAAGATATTTAAAATCCTTAAAATTTTTTTTAAATTACTCAACATTTTTTTAAGCTCTTAAAAATACCTCGGAATTTTTAAAAATATCCTAAAATCTTTCAAATCTTTAGGAATGACTTTAAATTATTGAAATCTATTAAAAATTCCTTTAAATCTTACAAAATACCCTAAAACATTTCAAACACTTTAAAATCTTTTGAAATCCCTTAAAATCTTTTGGAATCGCTTAAAAATTTTTTTAGATCCTCTGAAAATCACTTGAAATCCCTCATAATTTCTTAAAGTTCTTGAAAATTTATTGGAATTTTTAAAAATACCCTAAAATCTTCCAAATCCTTTGAAATTACAAAGTTTATTAAAAATTACTTGAAATCTTTTTAAATACCCTAAAGTAATTTAAACCTTATGAAATATTTTGAAATTTCTTGAAACTTTTCTTAATTTTTGAAAATTCCTCAGAATGTTTAAAAATCCCCAAAGATCTCTAAAATACTCTGGAATCTCTTTAAAATTATTGAAAACTTAAAAATTTCTTAGAATTTTTTTTAATACCCTAAAGTATCCCAAATCCTTTTGAAATCTTTTAAAATACCTTGGAACTTTTTAAAGTTCTTAATAATTTCCTGAAATTATTAAAAATACGCAAAAATTTTTAAAACGCTTTGAAATCCCTTAAAATTATTAAAGTCTATCAAAAATTCCTTGGAATCTTTTAAAATACCCAAAATATTTCAATTCCTATAGAATCTTTTAAAATCCCTTAAAACTTTTTAAAGTTCTCGAAAATTTCTTAGGATGTTTAAAAATACCCTGAAATCTTAAAAATCTTTTGAAATACCTTAAAATTATTAAAGTCTATAAAAAATTGCTGGTAATTTTTTTAAATACCTATAATATTCCAAACCTTGTAAAACCTTTTGAAATTCCTTGAATTTTTATAAATTTTTAAAAAATTCCTTCAAATGTTTAAAAATACCCTAAGATCTGTAAAATCCTTTAAAATCCCTTAAAATTATTGAAGTCTATTCAAAATTCCTTGGAATTTTTTTAAATGCACTAAAGTATTTCAAATCCTCTGAAATCTTTACTAGTACCTTGAAACTTTTTACAGTCCTTGAAAATTGCTTGGTATGTTTAAAAATACCCTAAAATCCTAAACAATACTTTGGAATACCTTAAAATTATTGAAGTCTATTAAAAATTCCTTCGAATCTTTTAAAAAACCCAAAATATTTCGAATCCTTTGAAATTGGTTTAAATCCCTTGAAACTTTTTAAAGTTTTTGAAAATTTCTTGGTATATTTAAAAATACCCTAAAATCTAAAAAATCTTTTGGAACACCTTACAATTATTAAAGTCTGTTAAAAATTCCTGCGAATCTTTTAAAAAACCCAGAATATTTCAAATCGTTTAAAATTGTTTTAAATCCCTTGAAACTTTTTAAAGTTCTTGGAAATTTCTTGGAATGTTTAAAAATACCCTGAAATCTTAAAAATCTTTTGGAATACCTTAAAATTATTAAAGTCTATTAAAAATTCCTTGAAATTTTTATAAATACCATAAAGTATTTCCAATTCTTCAAAATCTTTTAAAATACCTTAAATCTTTTTTAGGTTCTTGAAAATTTGTTGGAATGTTTTATAATACCCTAAAGTTTTTAAAATCCTGTGAAATCCCTTAAAATTATTGAAGTCTATCAAAAGATCTTTGAATCTTTTTAAATACCCGAAAGTATTTCAAATCCTTTAAAACCTTTTCAAGTACTTTAAAACTTTTTAAGTTTTTTAAAAATTTCTTGGAATGTTTAAAAATACCGTAAAATCCTAAAAATACTTTGGACTCCCTTAAAATTATTGAAGCCTATTAAAAATTCCATGGAATTTTTTTAAACACCCTAAAGTATTTCTCTTTTAAAATCTTTTAAAATCCTTTGAGGCTTTTTAAAGTTCTAGAACATTTCTTGGAATGATTTAAAATACCCTAAAATTTTAAAAATCCTTTGGAATCCTCGTAAGTATAAAATAATTGAAATATTTTTAAATACCAACAATATTTCGAATCCTTTGAAATTTTCGGAATTCCCTCGACATTTTTTTGTAACTCTTGAAAGTTCTTTGGAATTTAAAAAAATACCCTACAATATTTCAAGTCCTAATTTGGAATCTTTTAAAAAGCATTCGAAATCATTTGAAATTCCTTGAAATTCTATAAAGTTCTTAAAAATTCTTTGGAATTTTTAAAAATACCCCAAAATATTTTTAATCCTTCAAAATGATTTAAATTTCTTTGAAATCTTTGAAATCCCTTAAAGCTTTTTCAAGTTCTTAAAAATTTCCTTAGCGAGTTCAAAAATACCCTAAAATCTTAAAAATCCTCTCAAATTCCTTAAAATAATTGAAATTTCTTTTTAATTCCTTGGAAACTCTTAAAATACCTCAAACTTTTTCATAAATACCCTGACTTTTGCCATTTTTTTCAAAATCCCTGACATTTCCCTAACTTGTTCTGACAAATATAATTCTCTACCTTTTCCCTGGTTGCCAGATTTTTCTTGACCTGCATTCATCCTGTAATAGGGTTCTAATATGGCACTGGTAGGGCGCTGATAGGGTTCTATCAGGGCTTTGAGAGATCGTAGCCTGGCACTGTTAGACCGTTGATAGGATGCTAGCATGGCACTGTTAGGTCTTTATGTGGGCTTTGTGAGATCACTAGCCTGACGCTGTTAGACCTTTGATAGGGCGTTGGTATGGCGCTGTTAGGTCTTTGGGAAGGCGTTAGTATGGCGCTGGTAGGGCTCTATTAGGGAAGAAATCTATTTTTCCCACAATTGGCCAAAAATTCAGTAGCCAACGATTCTTTCAACAATTATTTTTAAAATCTCCGTTACTTCTAGAATTAAAAAGCTGTAGAAGGGTAGAAGAGAAAGTTAATTTCGAACCTGTCTTGCATTAATGAGAAACAAATGCCTCATGCTGGGAAACAGGAACCTGCCCATAAAGCCCTGAGGAACTAGGATTCGCATTACGAATCGTCTTGCAGATAAACACGGCGATTCTTGAATGCATAAGTACAAAGCAATGCGCACGCGAGTGGGCGGAATCATTTTCTGGCACGTTAGCACTGGACAGATGAACTATTGGTTCAACGTGGGTGTACCGAGGGCATTATTAAACTTATTTTCCGATGATAATAAATTCCTTCCCGAAAGCATCCTATTTCCGGTTCTTTTAACCATTCAGTATGGACGTGATTTCATTTTTTCATTAAAATTAACCCAAAGTGGTCAAAAATGAAATGCTATTAAGAAAAAAAAAATTGACTCTCTCTGGGATCGAACTCCCGGTGGTACCAAAGAATCCCAAAAATGGATAGGATTTTTTTTCAATTCTCATGTATGTCACCCCCAGATTTGTTTGTAATATTAAAGTATTGTCAACAAATTTAATTATATAAACCATTTGTTATTGTTAATAATATTACTTTTGAATAATGCTAGAAATTACGTTTTTTTTTAATTTTCAACTTTTTGTCGATTTTTTCACTTAGTGAAGTAATAGTTAATGTAAGTTAACAAAAATTATTGTTTAAGTAATTTATTATTGTTTATATTTATCTTTTCCTGTAGTAATGCCAAGTAGTTGTGGTTTTTTCTAAAATTTTCATCTATTTGTCTACTTTTAGGTTAAAGTAAGTTAATAATTAATTCAAAATAGCAAAAATAATTGTTTTAACAAATTTTTATTGTTTATAACGATCTTCTCTTATAATTATGCTACTTAGTTGAGGGTTTTTTTTTAAATTGTCAATATTTTGTCCACTTTTCACTTAATGAGGTAATAATTAATGCAAATTAACAAACATCATTGTATTTATTATTGTTTACAGCTATCTTCTTATGTAGTAATGCTAGATAGTTGCGGAGCTAAAAGTTAAAAATTTCAGAAAAAACTTGACTATTTAGCATTTATAAAGAAGAAGATAGTAATGAATAATAATAATAATAATTTGTGTAAATAATTATTTTTGATACATTGAATTAGTTATCAACACACTTCAACTTAAAAGTAGACAAATAGTTGAAAATTTGAGAAAAAACAGCATTTTTCTAACACTATTCAAATTCAATATTATTAACAACAATAATTAATTGTTTAAACAATTTATTTTGTTAACTTCAAATAATTATTGACCTCACTTTTATTGAAAATTGGACAAAAAGTGGAAAATTTAAAAAAAAAAAAACGCGCCATTCTATCTGTATTCTAACAGAAAATTGCTAAAAACCATAGTAAATTGTTTAAAAAATTTATATGAGAGGATTTGAAAGATCTTAAGGTATTTTTAAACATGCCAAGGAATTCCCAAGAACTTCAGAAAGTTTCTAGTCATTCCAAAAGAATTCAAGGGATTTCAAAAGATTTGAATTAATTTAGGGTATTTTTAAAAATTCCAAGGAATTTTGAATAACTTAAAAATGTCTTAAAAGATTAAAAAATATTTAAGGAAATCTTTAAAGATTTCAAAGGATTTCAATTAATAGTATTTTAAAACATTCCAAGGAATTTTTAAGAACTTTACAAAGTTTTAAAGGATTTTAAAAGATTTCAAAGGATTCGAAATACGTTAGGGTATTTTAACAGATTCCAGGGAATTTTTAATAGATTGCAATAATTACAAGGAATTTCAAAGGATTTTAAAGGATTTAAACGATTTTAGGTTATTTTTAAAAATTGTAAGAAATTTCAGAAGATTTCAAAGGACTTCAAATATTTTAGGGTATTTAAAAAAGTTTGAAGGAATTTCAATAAATTTTAATAACTTTAGGGGTTTTCAAAGGATTTTAGAGATCTTAGGGTATTTTTTAATATTTTAAGAAATTTTCAATAATTTTCAAAAGTTTAAAGGAATTTCAAAAGGTTTCACAGTGTTGGAAATCTTTTTGGTATTTTTAAAAATTTCAAGTATTTTATAATATTTCCGAGGTTTTCAATAATTTTAAGGGATTTTAAAAGGTATTTTAATTTTAAGAATTTTTAAGGGATTTTAAAGATTTCAGGGTATTTTTAAATATTCCAAGGATATTTCAAGAACTTTCAAAAGTTTTAAAGTATTTATAAAGATTTCAAAGGATTCGAAATACTTTAGGGTATTTTAAAAGATTTCAGGAAATTTTTAATAGATTTTAATAATTTTAAGGAACTCTAAGGGATTTCAAAGGATTTAACCGTTTTTAGGTTATTTAAAATTTTTTTTTTTAATTTCGAAAGATTTTAAAGAATTTCAAATATTTTAGGGTATTTAAAAAAATTTCAAGGAATTTTGATAGATTTTAATAACTTTAAGGGTTTTCGAAGGATTTTAGAGATCTTAGGGTATTTTTTAATATTCCAAGAAATTTTCAATAATTTTAAAAAGTTTAAGGGAATTTCAAAAGATTCTAAAGCATTGGAAATCTTTTCGGTATTTTAAACAATTTGGAGTATTTTATCATATTTCCGAGGTTTACAATAATTTTAAGGGATTTTAAAAGGTATTTCAATTTTAAGGGATTCCAAAGAATTTAAAAGATTTTAGGGTATTTTTAAACATTCCAAAAATATTTCAAGAACTTTAAAAAGTTTAAAGGATTTTAAAAGATTTCAAAGGATTCGAAATACTTGAGAGTATTTTAACAGATTCTAGGGAATTTTTAATAGATTTTATAATTTCGAGAAATTTTAAGGGATTTCAAAGGATTTAACCGATTTTAGGTTATTTTTAAAAATTTCAAAAAATTTCAAAAGATTTTAAAGGATTTCAAATATTTTAGGGTATTTAAAAAAGTTTGAAGGAATTTTAATAGATTTCAATAACTTTAAGGGTTTGCAAAGGATTTTAGAGATCTTAGGGCATTTTTTAATATTCCAAGAAATTTTTAATAATTTTAAAAAGTTCAAAGAAATTTCAAAAGATTCCAAAGCATTAGAAATCTTTTTGGTTTTTTAAACAATTTTGAGTATTTAATAATATTTTCCAGGTTTTTATTAATTTTAAGAGATTTCAAAAGGTATTTTAATTTTAAGGAATTCCAAAGGATTTAAAAGATTTTAGGGTATTTTTAAACATTCCAAAAATATTTCAAGAACTTTAAAAAGTTTTTAGTATTTTAAAAGATTTTAAAGAATTCGAAATACTTTAGGGTATTTTAACAGATTTCAGGGAATTTTAAATAAATTTTAATCATTTTATGTGATTCCAAAGTATTAAAAAAAATTAGGGTATTCTTAAAAATTCCAAAGAATTGTCAAAAAATTTAAAAAGTTTCAAGGGATTTTAAAAGATTTTCAAGGGTTTGCAATATCTTAGAGTATTTTAAAAGATTCCGAGGAATTTTTAATAAATTACAATAATTTTAAGGATTTTGAGAGGATTTCAAAGATTTTTGGGCATTTTTAAATATAACAAGAAATTTTCAAAATATTATAATAATTAATATAATAATTTGAAGGATTTTCAAAAGATTAGAAAGGTTTTAGGGTATTTTTAAACATGCCAAGAAATTTTTAAATGATTTCAAAAGTTTCAAGCGTTTAAAAATTTGGTTAAAGAATTTACAATATTTTATGGTATTTTAACATTTGGTAAGGATTCTTAAATAGATTTCAGTGATTTGAAGTGATACCAAAGGATTTGAAAGATTTTGTATTATTTTTGAACATTACAAGGAATTTTCAAGAACTTGAAAAATTTTAAAGGAATATAAAATTTTTTAAAAGGATTTAAAATATTTTAGGGTATTTAAAAAGTTTCATTTTTGAGTTAATATCAATAATTTGAATGAATTTAAAAGGATTTTAAAGATTTTAGAATATTTTTTTAAATTCTAAGGAATGTTTAAGAGCTTTAAAAAGTTTCATTGGATTTGAAAAGAGTTGAGAGGATTCATAATATTTTTTGGGGTATTTGAAAAAATGTTAGGTAATTTTTAATGGATTTCAATACTTTTAATGGATTTAAAAGAATTTACATTATTTTAGGATATTTTTAAAGTTCCCAAGAAATGTTTACTAGATTTTAATAATTTTAAGGGAGTCCAAAGTATTTTTAGGATTTTAAAGTATTTATAAACATTTCAAGGAATTTTCAAAAACTTAGAAAAGTTTTAAGGGATTTCAAAAGAGTTTAAAGGGTTTGTAATGATTTAGGGTATTTTAAAAGATTCCAAAAAAATTTTAATTTTTTTCAATAATTTTAGGGTATTTTAAAAGTTTTAAAAGATTTCAGGGCATTTTTGAACATTCCAAGAAATTTTAAAGAGCTTTAAAAAATGTGGAGAGATTTCAAAATAATTTCAAGGGATATTAAAATTTTTTTAAGGAATTTCAAAGTATTTACAATATTTTAGGATATTTTAAAGTTTTCAAGAAATTTTTTAATATTATTTAATCATTTTAAAGGAATTCAAAAGATTTTAAAAGATTTTAGGGTATTTTTTAACATGCCAAGAAATTTTCAACTTGAAATAATTTCAAGAGATTTCAATTCAAATCATTCAAAATACTTTAGGGTATTATAAAAGATTCCAAGGATTTTTTAGTAAATTTAAATAATTTTTAGGGATTCCAAGGGATTGGAAAGGTTTTAGAGTATTTTCAAAAATTCCAAGGAATTTTCAAGAGCTTTAAGAAATTTGAAGAGATTTGAAAAGATTTTCAAGGGATATCAAAAAATTTTTAAGGAATATTAAAAGGTTTCTAAGTATTTAAATTATTTCAGGGTATTTTAAAAGATTCTAGGAAATTTTAAATAAATTTCAATAATTTTAAGGTATTTCAATAATTTTAAGGAATTTCAAAGTATCTAAAGAAATTTAGGGTATTCTGAAAAATTCGGAGGAATTTTAAAGAGCTTTAAAAAATGTCAAGGGATTTTAAAAGATTTTAAAGGGTTTGTAATATTTTAGGGTATTTTAAAAGATTCCAAGAAATTTTTATTCGATGTCAATAATTTAAAGAAATTTTTAAAGATTTAAAACATTTTAGGATTATTCTTAAACATGCCAAGGAATTTTAAAGAACTTTAAAATGTTGCTATTGATTTCAGAAGATCTGAAGGGATTTCAAAAGATTTCAAAGACTTTGAAATGATTTAGGGTATTTTTAAAAATTCCAAAAAATTTTCAAAAGTTTTTAAAATTTTAAGGGATTTTTAAAGATTTTAAAGGATTGACAATATTTTATAGTATTTTAAAAGATTACAAGTTAGGTAATGTCAATAATTTAAAAAAATTTTAAATGATTGAAAAAATTTTAGCGTATTTTAAAAAAATTCAAAGTATTTTCAGGAATTTCAAAAAGTTTCAGAGGATTCAAAATTTGTTTAAAGGATTTAGAATAATTTAGAGTATATCATTCTTTGAAAGGAATCAAGAAAAATTTAATTGTTTCAAGAGACTTCAAAGCATTTCAGAGATTTTAGGGGATTTTTAAAAATTCCCAGGAATTTTCTAAAGCTTTAAAAAGTGTCGAGGGGTTTCAAAAAGTTTTCAAGGATTTGAAATATTTTAGGGTATTTACAATAAATTTCAATAACTCCTAGGGATTTTTAAGGATTTTGAAGATTGTAGGGCATTTTCAAAAATTCCAAGAAGTTTTCAAAATCTTCGAAAAATTTCAAAAGATTTCAAAATTTTTAAGGGATTTAAAGAAATTTTAAAGGACTTACAATATTTTGGGATATTTTGAAAGTTTAGAAGGTATTTTCAAATATTCCAAGAAATTTGTAAGAACTTTAAAAAGATTTCAAATTATTAAAAATATTTTTCTTGCTTTAAAATATTTTAAGTATTTTGTAATATTTTCAAGAATTTTAATGATTTTAAGGATTCCAAAGGATTTTCAAGATTTTAGTGTATTCTTAAACATTCCAAGGAATTTTCAAAATATTCAAAAAGTTTCAAGGGATTTTAAATGATTTCAAGAGATTCAATATGCTTTAGGGTATTTTAACAGATTCCAGGAAATTGTTAATAAATTTTCATCATTTCGTGGGATTATAAAGTATTTTAAAAATTTTAAGGTATTTTTAAAAATTCCAAGAAATTTTAATGAGAGGGGGATTTCAACAGATTTTGAAGGATTTGAAATATCTTATGATATTTATAATAGATTTCAATAATTTGAAGTGATTCCTAAGTGTTTGAAAGATTTTAGGGTATTTTAAAAAATCCCGAGAAATTTTCAAAAACTTTTAAAAAATTCGAGGGATTTTAAAAGATTTCCAAGGAATTTCAAAAGGTTTCAGGGGATTTCGAAAAATTTCAAAGTATTAAAAATATTTTAGGGTATTTCAAAAGATTTAAAGAAATTTTCAATCGATTTAAACAATTTAAAGTGATTCCCAAGGATTTAAAATATTTTAGGTTATTTTTAAAAATTTCAAAGGATTTTTAAGAGGTTTAAAAAGTTTAAAAGGATTTGAAAATTTTTTGAAGGATTTACAATACTTTAGAGTATTTTTATAGTTTCCAAGGGATTTTCAATAGATTTTAAAAATGGCAATCTCTAAAGGATTTTAAAGATTTCAGTTTTTTTTAATATTCCAAAAAATGTTTAACAATTTTAAAAAGTTTTAAGGGATTCTAAAAGATATTTAAGGAATTTTGAAAGTTTTCGAATGACTTGGAATATTTTAGGGTATTTTTAAAGATTTCAAGGAATTTGTAATATATTTCAATAATTTTAATGGATTTTAAATTATTTAAAAAAATTAAAGTATTTAAAGAAATTCCAAGGTATTTTCAAGAACTTTGAAAGGTTTCAAGGTATTTGAAATAATTTTAAAGAATTTACAATATTTTAGCTTATTTTTTTAAATAAAAAATTCAAGAGATTAAAGATTTTTAAGGGACTTTTAAAGGTTTTAAGGAATTTTAAAATATTTCAAAGCCTTTTAAATATAAAAAAAAATTTAAGAGGATTTACAATATTTTAGGGGATTTTTATGAGATTTCAAAAATTTTAATCTCTAGAGGATTTCAAAGATTACAAGTTTTTTGTTAATATTCTAAGGAATTTAAAAAAAATTTAACAGTTTTTGAAGGACTTGGAATATTTTAGGGTATTTTTAAATATTTGAAGGAATTTGTAATATATTTCAATAATTGTAAAGAATTTTAAATTATTTAAAAAATTGTAGGGTATTTAAAAAAATTCCAAGGTATTTTTAAGAACTTTGAAAAGTTTCAAGGTATTTGAAATAATTTAAAAGAATTTACAATATTTTAGGGTATTTATAAAAATTTCAAGGAATTTCCAAGAACTTTTAAAAAATTTAAGAGATTAAAGATTTTTAAGGGATTTCAAAAGGTTTCAAGGAGTTTCAAAATATTTCAAAGCCTTTGAAATATTTAAGAAAAAATTTAAGAGGATTTACAATATTTTAGGGTATTTTTAATGTTTCCCAGGGATTTTCATGAGATTTTAAAAATTTTAATCTTCAGAGGATTTAAAAGATTTCAGGTTTTTTTTAATGTTCTAAGGAATTTTAAGAATTTTAAAAAGCATAAGGAATTCTGAAAGATTTTAAGAAATTTTGAAAGTTTTCGAAGGACTTGGAATATTTTAGGGTATTTTTAATATTCCAATTTTGAACTTAGAAAAATTTTAAGGTATTTAAAATAATTTTAAAGAATTTACAATATTTTAGGGTTATTTTAAAAGTTCCAAAGGACTTTTAATAGATTTCACTCAATTTAAGGGACTCAAAAGGATTTCAGAGATTTTATGGTATTTTTAAAAATCCCAAGGAATTTTCAAGATTCTTTAAAAGTTTAAGAGAAATAACAAATTTTTAACAGGATTTGCAATATTTTAGGATATTTTTAAAGTTTTTAAGTAATTTTTAATGGATTTCAATAATTTTAAGGGATTTCAAAAGATTTAAAAGATTTTAGGCTATTTAAACAATTTTAAGGAATTTTCAAAAGTTTAAAAAAGATTCGAGGGATTTCAAAAAATTTCAAAAGATTTCAATAATTCTTAAAGATTCCAAAAAATTAGAAAGATTTTACGTTATTTAAAAACATTCTAAGGAATTTTCAAGAACTTTGAAAATGTTCAAGAGATTCTAAAATATTTTAAAAACTTTCAAAAGTTTTAAGAGATTTCTAAAAATTTCAACGTCTTGGAAATATTTACGGTATTTTAAAAGATTCCAAGGAATTTTTAATAGATTTCAATCATTTTAAGGGATTACAAGGAATTTTAAAGATTTAAGATTCTTTTTAAATATTCCAAGAAATTCCCAAGACTTTGATAAAGTTTCAAGAGATTTCAAATGATTTCAAGGGATTTCAAAAGACTCTAAAGTAATTGAAAGATTTTAGGGTATTTTTTAAAATTCCAAAGAATTTTCAAGATCGTTAAAAAATGTAGAGATTTCAAAAGATTTTTACATATTTAAAATATATTAGAACATTTATAAAAGATTTCGTTAATTTCAAGGAATTTCCAATGATTGTTAAGATATTAGGGTATTTTTTAAAAATTCAAAAAACTTTTAAGAGTTTTAAAAAATCTCGAGTGATTTCAAAAGATTTTTTAGATTGTCAATTTCAGGGTATTTTGAAAGTTTTCAATGAATTTTCAATGAATTTCAATAATTTTAAGGTATTTCAAAGTATCTAAAGGAATTTAGGGTATTTTCAAAAATTTCAAGAAATTTTCAAGTACTTAAAAAATTTGTAAGCATCAAACTCAAGATTGTATGTGACAACTTGCGTTTTAAATAACTTAAAACGAATTGAAAAAAAATAAAATTGTGACGCTACTATGTTCGTGCGGTCTCACAGACCGTTTAAATACCTTGATACAAATTGAAACAGTAACATAAAATGGTTTCGCTACTGTGGTCATGCGGTCTTGCGGACTGTTTAAATACTTTAATAAAAATTGGAACATAAGTATAAATTTGTGACGCTTCTGTGGTCGTGCGGTCTTACGGACCGTTTAAATACCTTGATACAAATTGAAACAGTAACGTAAAATGCTGTCGCTACTGTGGTCGTGCGGTCTCACGGGACGTTTAAATAGCTTGATAAAAATTGAAACATAAATATGAAATTGTGACGCTACTGTGGTCGTGCGGTCTTACAGACCGTTTAAATACCTTGATACAAATTGAAGTAGTAACATAAAATGGTGTCGCTACTGTGGTCGTGCGGTCTCACGGGCCGTTTAAGTACCTTGATACAAATTGAAATAGAAATATATAATTGTGACGGTGCTGTGGTCGTGCGGTCTTATGGACCGTTTAAAAACCTTGATTAAAATTGAAACATGAATATAAAATTGTGACGCTACTGTGATCGTGCGGCCTTACGGACCGTTTTAATACCTTGATAAAAATTAAAAAATAAAAATAAAATTTTGACGCTAATGTGGTCGTGCGGTCTCACAGTTTGCCTATGAGTTTATAATCAATAATAATGGCAGCCTCGAGGAAGGCCAGGACGAACAGACCCACATATCTGAAGTACGGTGCAATCAATGAGATCGCACGACCACACTTAAGGGTTACAAATGTAAAAAATATTGTCTAAATAAATTCCTTAAGGTTGTTTGTCAACTTCAGTTTATTTGTTAATTTAATCCGGCATGCTAATGAATAAATAAATGCAGAAAACCAATAAGAAATGCATTCGTGACATTTCCGCATTAAATGATAAAAAATGAAAATACAAGTCCCCTTTCGAAAAAGAAAGATTTATGGAATGCGGGTAGAAATTCTAAGAGTCCGAGTTCCTTTATCAGTACACCTGTAATCCAAGATGGATTAACAACAGGATTAACTTACCTTCTGTGCTCAGGAAAATGTATATAGATATATTCAATGATAGGTAAGACGAAAGGAAAGATGTAGAGAGAATGCAAAAAAATAGAGAAATTCACCATTTTCAAAAATGGCAGAAAACTATTCATCGTGAGAATCGTGAATACTTTCGAGTATGCAGTATGCACTCCTGAGTATGTAAGAAATAAATCGTGTCTTGTCCCTCAGTGACGTCTTACTTTCAAGACTTTCCGACTTCCGAAGAAGCTTTAACTTCCTTTATGTGTACAATCATGTTCAATTCCAGATAGAGAAAATTCCTATAAATAGTTTATAGAATTTAAAATTAAATTTCTCACATTTAAGAAACATATTTGTGCTCTACAAATCTTTTGTAAAGGAAATGAGTCAACCTGAATAAATTAAAAGCAGAAAATTATAGATCCTTAATCAGCGCCCTGATTAAAATTAGCCATTTCCTTGATAGCGCCTTATTAACGCCAAACTAGCGCCTAATCAGGACCTGACTAGCGCCCGGGCCGAAACTACCCTGCGCCCTAATACTCGAATTCTTAACTATAAAAAATAAATTCTTAAAAAAATGGAATCGTTACCAAAAGATGAATTTTCAACGCAAATAAACAAATTTTTTTTCCAAAAAGATTTTGCACCCAAAAAACAAAATTTCAACAAAAAACATAAATCTTCAACTAAAAAAGATTAATTTTGAACTAAAAATAGTATGATTAAATTTAAGGAAAATAAATCTTCAACCAAACAAAAGAGAATTTTCACAAAAATAGTTAAATTTTGAAAAAAAGAAATTAATTTTTGAAAAAATTGAATAGTTTAATTTTTAGATAAATAAATCAAATATAAACCAAATAGTTAAATTTTAAGCCCAACGGATTATTTTTCTACCAAAAAAGATAAATTTTCAACAAAATACTTGAATTTTAAACTAAAAAAGAGAAATTTTTTACAAAAAAAAACGAATTTTTAACCAGAAAGTTGAATTTTTCACCAAAGAAATTACTTTTCTACCAAAATGACGAATTTTCTACAAAAGAGTTAAATTTTTACCTCAAATTTATACACTTTCAATTTAAGATAAAATACTCAATTTTTCAGTAAAAAAAATTAATTTTCAACTAAATAAAATAAATTTTCAACCGACTGATGATTTTTCACACGGAAGAATAAATTTCGATCAAGAAAATTAAATTTTCAGTTAAAACAACTATTTTTCAATAAAAACGAATTATTTTTAACAAAGAAATGAATTTTCTACCAATAAGATAAATCTTCAACCAAAAAAATTAATTTTTAACAAAATACATGAATTTTCCACCAAATATTTTTATTTTTGAAGAAATTTTCAACCAAATATTTAAATTTGTAACCAAAGATATCAAGTTTCACTTAAAAATATGAATTATTCACCAAGAAAATTAATATTTTAGCACAAGGGACAAATTTAAACAGAATAGAGTAATTTTTACCAAAATAGTTGAAAGTTGAACTAAAAAAGATCCTTTTTTTTCAAAAATTATTTATTAATTGAGAAATAATCATTTTGAATTAAAAGGTTCAATTTTAAATTAAAAAATCTTTTTCATTCATAAGCAAAAAAGATGAATTCTTAACGAAACATGTAATTTTTGATAATTCAATCAGGAAATATTTTCATTTCAAACCAAAAAAAGGTGAAATTTGTGCAATAAGAAATTCATTTTGAAACCAAAAAGATGAGTCTTTAACAAAATATTTGAATTTTCAACCTAGAAAGATTTTCCAGTCAATAAAAAAAAATTCTCACAAAATGTTTAATTTTCATGCTGAATAGATGGATTTTTTTACAAAAAAGCTTAATTTTTAAACTGAAAATATGGATTTTCCCCAAAAAAGTTTATCTTTAATTGTTGAATTTTTAACGAAATAATTAAATTTTTAGTTAGGTTTTACATTTATTTGATTAACAGAATGTATACGTATCTTCGTTCCATAAGTTAAAAAAATTCAGATGAACAGTTTTTAAAATTTTTTTAAAGATTTCAAATAATTTCAAAATATTTTGCAACAGTTCCAAAGATTTTTAAATATTTGAAAAATTTTAAACGATTTCAAAAGACTCTAAAAATATTTCAAACATTTAAAAAGATCTAAAAATATTTAAGAAGATTTCACAAAGATTTTAACCTTTTTAGAAATATTTCAAATCTTTGAAAAAATTTGACAAAGGTATATAAGATGTGATGAATTTCAGAGATTTTACGAGGATCTAAATGATTTTACAGAGTTTCTATCAGATTTTAAGGATTGCAAATGATTTCAAAATGCTTAAACAGACTATTGAAGATTTCAAAAGATTTCACACAGATTCAAAATATTTTACAAAAATTTTAAAGATTAAAAGCGTTTTCAAAAGACTTTAAAAAGGTTTCAAATATTTCAAAAAACTTGAAAAGATTTCAGAAAATTGCAAGGATTCCAAAAATGTCAAACGATTTCAAAATTTTTAATACATTTTTGAAGATTTCATAGATTTAAAAAATTTTAAAGATTTTGCAATGATTTGAAAAAATCTAAATAAATAATATATCAATAAAGAACTTTTTTACATTTCATTGAAAAGAAAATTGAAAGGAAATGAAATAAAAATCCCTGTGATTAGTATCTTGTATGAAACAAGAAATTTCGATTTAAGAGTCTACAACATATCAATAAATTTTCGTCAAGTTTTAAAATAATTCTGAGGTAAGACTCAAATTTAAAGATCACCATATAAATTATCATAGCCTAATAGCGTGAAAAATCCTCACAAAAAATGTATAAAGACGCTTTTTAAGTGAGAGACTACATCCTAAATGAAACAAGAAACCTAATCTGTCTTGATATTTTTGGACAACGGCGAAATTTAAAGGAACCGCAAATGAGGAAGTCGCAGTAATGCCTCCTTTGTTTGCCGGCCCAGCAGTCCCAACTTTGGCGTGTAAACGTACTGCGCTTGCGCTAGGACGCTCAAGAGAAACACGACGCGACAACCCGTTACCATAGCAATACCAAGTCTCGCCGTGTTCCTCTTGCGCATAGCTAGCGCAAGCGCAGTACCTCTACATGCCAAAGTTGGGATCTGCCAGCTTGCTGCTCGCCGCTCGACTTCTCGCAACTTCGTGTTTTTTCGCGGTTTGTCGATCCGTCCCGAAACGCGTCTCCGTCAGTGGCAATAACACACTGCATGTAATTTTGCTCTCTATCAAGCAATTCTACATTCCGTCAATTTAAATTACACAGAAAAATGGTGAATGCGCTGTTATTTGTAAATTCACAGTCTCATGTAAATGCAATGCTCCATGTATCTTTACGACGTATTATATAGGTCAAATAGTTTCCAGTGTAATACGCTGCAATTTAACATGTCGGCTGTCAAAGTACCACGGTCACGACTTTATCACAATCTTCATTTCAGTTTAATTATAGCACAATGTTAATTAGTATTGAGGTCTCGTTAATGTACTACTTTATTCACAGTCAAGTTCTGAAAGTCCGACAGGCTAAATTACGGTTGAATGTGATTTTTAATTGACTTTTTTTACAGTGTAGGTGAAATTAATCTAGGCACTATATTAAATTCAATCTAAATCGCTTTAAAAACCTAACTTTTTAAGTAAAAATATTGCATTTTCATCGAGATAGATGACTTTTTAACAAAATAGTTGAATTATCAACCAAAATGATTAATTTTCCACCAAAAATACGAGTTTTCAACAAAATACATGATTTCTCAACCAAATAGTTTAATTTTAAACCAAAAAGATAAATTTCCAACTAAAATCATTAATAAAAAAACAAATTTTCAACAAAATACATGAATTTTCAACTAAAAACGACACATTTTTAACCAAAAAATGAGTAGTTAAATTTTCAGTTTAAACAATTAATATAAAGTTAAAAAAAAAATTTTTCAACCAAAAAAAATAGTTACATTTTTAAACAAAGTGATGAATTTTCAACTAAAATGATGAAACTTCGACTGGAATAGATGAATTTTAAACCAAAAAGATGAATTTTTAACTAAAGAGATGAATCTTTAACTAGAATAATTAAATTTTCAACTACGAAGATTGATGTCTACCAAAAAGAACAAATTTTCAACCAGGAACTTAAATTTCAGATTAAAAACGATCGTTTTGCAACCAAAAATAGAATAATTAAATTTTTACTTACAAAATTAATTTCAAACCAAAAAAAAAACGAATTTTCAAGAAAATAGTTAAGGAAAGTAATGTAAATTTAATTTACAAATAAAGAATCACTGTTATTCAATTTTATATTGTAATATTAAGAACGTAGGCACGCTCTCGAAAAAATTCCCTCATTTTAAAAAGAATTTCCATAAGTGTTACAAAATGTAAGGTACAATTTGGAAAGACTTTTCTTGAAAAGGTCGAAAAAAGTAGAAAATGTCGAACAATCCGAAGCTTAGAAAAAGAAAAATAACTACGAAATTCTGGGATGTCTCCTTTCAAATTAAAAAACAAAAATAAAAAAAAGGACCCAAAAAGAAGAAAACCTCCAAATCCCCTTGCTTGTTTTTTTGTTTGGAGGTTGCCTTTTTTTCTTTCTTTTTCTACTTCCATTTTTTAAAATTTTAATGGAGACATTTAAGAATGTGCTATCCAAATTTGATTGGTAGATTCGTGTTTTTTTTATTTCCAAGAATTTCGTCGTTAAATTTGAATGTTGGACGTTAAAGATGAATTTAATTTTCATTTATTCTTAATTTAATTGCTTCAATCTTAAATTAAAAATAGGTGAAGAGTAAGAAGAATAGATGAATTTATAATAATTAAAATTAATTTTTCTATACATATATTAATTAGCGAATAAATCTGAAAATATTTTAAAAAGAAAAGTCAGGAAATAGTGGCATTAGCGGACATTTGAGGAAAAATAGCGACATTAGTGGTATTGTTTTCAAAATAGTGGCACAATAGAGGCATCGCTAAAAAAAGGGGCAACAGTGGCGTGAGTCCGAGCCCGTGAGTCTTAAGTTTAAATTTCCGCAGGAAAGATAACCAATGACTATCAAAATTGAATAAAAAAAAAAAGACTCACGTCATCACTTTAGCTTCTTCAATAAAATCATCTTCAGACATGGTGCCTTCTTTCATCATTTTCACAGCAACATCAATCGATCCACGCCAGATTCCTCTTCGCACGACACCAAACTGTCCAGAACCGAGTTCTTCCAATAAATGAAGCTCGGCGGGATCGATTTCCCATTTATCTGTAATGGGAAATCAGAGATTCTCAGCTTTACATTTTACAGAGCCTTTGTTAGAAGTTATCTGATGCGGGTAGATTTACTCTCGTGGAAATTCGCTGAGGATGAGGAAGTGAATACAGGATGAGGGAGATCAGTTCATTAAAGCACGGGTATTCCGGAAACGAGGGAAAGACTTTTAATTGGATTTTGAATTGTTATAATCGGTGCTAAAAAAGTAAAAAACTAAGATTGTCGTTTGACAGAGGAGAGAGATTCAAGGTTTGTAGGGATTCTTTCAATGACTTTCTCTAATTATAGGTGTTAAGTTGATCAAATGAAAGGAAAGGAATGATTTTCACAGGGTTGCTACAAAATCCTAACTTCGAAATTCCCTGACTTTTCCCTAGCCAACTTGTCATTTTCCCTGACCGTTATAAATTTTTCTTTAAGGTATGAAAACAACCTTGCATCTAGAAAATCAAATACGGTTATGGCAAAAAAATGTTTTTTTCTATCTTAAAGACTTTTAGTGACAACACATATATGGATAGGACAATCTTACGTAAGAACAATTTTTACTTTTAAAAATATTAAATCAACATATCTTACAACTCTTCAACAAAATAGATGAATTTTTAACCAAATTGTTGATGAAATTGTTAATGAAATTGTTGAAGAAATTAACTTTCAATCAAAAAGATGAATTTCAGCTAAAAGATTAATTTTCTACCACAGAAGATTAATTTTGAACAAAATAAATGAATTTTCAACCAATTAGTGGAATTTTTAACAACAAAAAAAGATGGATTTCCAACAAAAAATTGGATGGTTAAATTTTCAGTTAAAACATTAATTTCCAATAAAAAACAGGCTTCACAGTCCCTATGGGATAAAATATAGGGACCAATGGGTACTTTTTTCACGCTCAAAAGGTAACAAATTCAGGATAGATTCATAAGATTTCAAAACTTGAAATAAAAAAATTCCACTGATTTCCATAAACTTAAAATGAATTTATAAGAATTTAAGGTATACAAGAAGAATTCGATGAAATTCATGAAAATTTAAGATGAATTAAAAAAAAAAACTTCAAATGAATTAATAACAATTTAAAAATATGAAAAAACGTTTTGAATTCAGTAAGTTTGAAACGAGCTTAAAAAAGTTCAAGGGAGTTCAGAAGAATTTGATGAAATGCTTACGTTTTTAAGGTGAAGTTAAAATAACCCAGGATCAGGTATATAAAAACAATTCAAGTTGAATTAAAAAGAATTCAAATGAATTGAAAAAAAAATTTTAATTGAAAAAATTCCATTAATTACAATAAAATTTAAGTGAATTTTAAGAAATTTAAGGGAAATGAGAAAAATTCGATCAAATTCGTAAAAAATAAAAATGAAATTTAAAAAACTATCAATTGAATTCAAAACAAATGAAAAATATGAAACAATGCATTGAATTGAGTAAGTTTAAAATGAGTTTAAAAAAATTAAAGAGAATTTAAAGGAATTTGATGAAATGGCTTACAATTTAAGGTGAATTTTACAGACTTCAAGATGAATTGAACAAAAACTTTTTTAAATTATACTGAATTAAGTAGAATTTAGAAAATTCAAAAGAATATAAAAAAATCCAGGATGAATTAATAAAAATTCAGGGCAAATTCCAAATGAATTGTAAAAAATATTTGAAAATCTCTTGAAATCTTTAAAACCCAAAAAAATCCCTCACTTATTGTGAATAAATTCTTTAAAATCCATTAAATTATAATATCCTGTAAAGTTTTTCCATATGTTCTGAAATTCTTTAAAACGGCATGCAAATTTTTTTTAAATCTTTGAAGATTATTAAAACCCTTGGAAATATCTTAAAATTATTTAAAACTTCTGAAAATGCCAGGAAATCTTTTGAAATACCCTAAATTATTTAAAACCCTTTTGAAATTTCATTAAACTACTGAAATCAGTTAAAAATTTCTGTGCAATATTTTTAAATACCCTAAAATATTTCAAATTCTTTAAAATCTGTTGAAATCCCTTGACATTTTTTAAAGATCTTGAAAATTCGAAGGAATTTGAAAAAATGAATTAAAACATTTCAAATCCTTTGATCATTTTATCTATTGATCCTATGGATCAATTAAATAAAAACTTTTAAAAATTCACTGAATTAAGTAGAATAAAGTAAATTTAAAATTATTCAAGTTAATTGAAAAATTCAAAAGAATTTCAAAGAATTAAAAAAAATTCAGGATAAATTAATAAAAACTCAGGGTGAATCCCAAAAAATAATTACAAACCTTTTAAAATCTTTGAAATCCTACAAAATACCTCACTTCTCGTGGATACATTTTTTGAAATCAATAAAAGTATTATAAAATCCCGTGAAATTCTATGACGATACTTCCTGAAATCCTGGAAAATCTAGTAAAATGCATTGAGAGCATTAAAATCTCTTAAAATCATTGAAGTCCTTGGAAATCCTTAGAAATCTTATAAAATAATGTAAAATCTTTTAAAATATCTTCAAACCTTATAGGCCTAAAATATTTCAAACGCTTTGAAATCCCTTCAAATTATTAAATCAATAAAAGATTCCCTGGAATCTTTTAGAATTCACTAAGATATTTCAAATTAAAAGTTCTTTAAAATAACTTAGAAGTTATAAAAATGCCCTATAATCTTAAAAATCCTTTCAAATTATTGAAATCTATTAAAAATTTCTCGGAATATTCAAACATATCCTGAAATATTTCAAAAGAAATCAAGAAACTTCTAAAATAGGCATAGACCTGAATTGAATATATTAACCCATGAGTGTTGCATTATTAAAAGTTACATTGTGGGCTGCACATAGGGTACCATAGGAACAAAATCTTGAAAATAGGGTACTTTAGGGACCTTAGCTGAGTATAGGGTACAATAGCTTATATAGGAACCGGTCTGAATAATACGATGAACTTTCAACTAAAAAACATAAATTTTCAACTTAAAATAGAATAGATACATTTTAAGTTAAATAAATTAGCTTTCAATTAAATTAAATTGACTTTTAAACAAAATAGTCAAGTTTCTAACTAAACATGAATTTTTAACGAAGTGTATTAACTTTCTACCAACAAACAAGAATTTTCAAAAAAATACATGAATTTTCAACTAAAATACATTTTTCAACAGAAAATGGAATAGTTCAATTTTCAGTTAAAAAAATTAATTTTCAATAAAAACACGAATTTTAAACAAAAAGATTAAATTTTCAACCAAAGAAATGAATTTTCAATCAAAAAGATAAATTTTCAACCAAGGAGATTAATTTTTTACCAAAAAAAGATTAATTTTTTGAAATACATGGATTTTCAACAAAATAGTTGAATTTTAAACAAAAATTGGTATTTAAATTTTCAATAGAAAAAGTGAATTTTCGAACAAATAGTTGAATTTTTGACCAAAAAGATGAACTATCAATCAAGAAGATTAATTTTCTACTAAGAACAAATTTTCAAATAAAAGATATAAATTTTCCATTAAGAATTGAATAGTTATATTTTTAGTTAAATAAGGAATTAATTTTCAACCAATTTTTTTGAAGACAGATTTTTAAAGATAAATAGATGAATTATTAACAAAAAGTATACTCCATGTAAGACAGCATGAAAAAATTATTACCCCACCCCCCTCAGCCCCAAAAAGTCTACGCAATTTATGCACGGCCCTAAATATGCACGTGCTTTTAGATTTTATTGAATATGAATACTATATTATAAGCATATAAATAAAATCGCCTCCTCCGCAAAATTTTCTGGATCCGGCCATAGTTTGTGTATGTGCGGAAAGGGAGGGGAGCTTCGAAAGCAAATCTTTCGGTATCTTTCCCTGACCATTTTTAAATTCCTTGACCTGGTAGCAAGCCTATTTCAGTTTCAAAATAAGGATTAATAGTTCTAATTAGAAAATAAAAAATTACTTACCATGACTAAGCCCAGCAGTGGCTGGAACTGGTCGATCACAAGGG
>JAUELO010000001.1:2387597-2399829 GCA_032357855.1 Amphibolips quercusostensackenii | reverse complement strand
GCATAAAAAATCTCCTTTTGCTTCATGTCGTGTATATTTTTCTAAGCCCCTGCCTTAAGTTTGCGGCTAAAATAGTGGCGCACTTTGTCGAAGAGTTTAATAATATTGGGGAACCAAAGACAAATTAAACCTGTTTTAAAAACAACTTTTATTTTCGTTCTGTAGAAATTTAGTCACTTTTTTTCTTAAAGAGTATCAAGAAGGAGAAAAGAAACTTATTTTAGAAATGTTAAAAATAGAAATGATAAAATTTTTTTTTTTAATTTTGATTAGTCTTGCAATTATTGCTTCCAATTGTTTATGCTTCCTGGTGGCTACAAACTCCCGATTTTGAAATTCCCTGACTTTTCTTTCACCAATTTTTCTTTTTTTTTAAAATATTTTTTCCTTTAAATTATTTTTAACCAAATAGTTGATTTTTCAACCAAGAAATATGATTTTTTTAACGAAATACAGGGAATTTCAATTAAAAAAATCAATTTTAAGTTAAGTAAATTATTTTGAAAAAAACGACAAATTTTCAACAAAATGCTTTACTTTTTAACCAAAGAGATGATTTTCAACCAACATGATTTGTTTTTTATCATAAAGACGAATTTCCAACCAAATAATTCAGTTTAAAACTCAAAAAAAATTTTGAACAAAAAATGGAATAATTAAATTTTTGGTCAAAACCATTAATTTTTAACCAAAATTTTTCAGTCAATAGTGAAAAAAATGTCATCGAAACTGTGGAATTTTTGTATCAAAAAGACAAATTTTCTCCGAAACAGTTGAATTTTCAACCCAAAAATATGAATCTTCAAAAAGAAAGTTAATTTTCAATAAAATAGTTGAATTTTCAACCAAAGAGAGAATTTTCACCCAAAAAAATTCATTTTCTACCAAAAAAGACAAATTTTTAACAAAATTTAGGTAATTTTTTAAGCAAATAATTTTGCTTACAATTCTGAAAGATAAAATTTTAACTAAAAGTGGAATAACTAAATTTTCAGTCAAAAACGTTTTTGACTAACCAAAAAAGGAATTTTCAAAAAAATACTTAAATCTTCAACCAAAAAATGACTTTTCAAGGAAAAATGTAATGGTTGATATTTTCACTGAGAAATATATTTTAATTTTCAACCAAATCAGATGAATTTACAAACCAAAAAAGTCAATTTTCAACAAAATAGTTGAATTTTCTACCAAAATAATGGAATTCTTAACCTCGAAAAGGCGAGTTTTCAACTAAATAAATAACTAATTACAAAATAATAAATATGTTAAAATATATTATTTAAGAATAATAATAAATTAATTTAAAAAGTAATAATTTTTAACAAAAAAACCACAAACTTTAAACTAAATAGTTACATTTTAAGCAAGAGAAATTAATTTTTAGTAAACTAAATGAATTTTTAACCAAATAGTTAAATTTTGGAATTAAAAAAAAATGTTTTTAATCAAACATGGAATAGTAACATTTTTAGTTGAAAAAAATTGTTTCTAAACCCAAAAAAAGATTGTTCTACAAAGTGTTTAATTTTTGAACAAAAAAAAGGTTTTTAACTAAAATAATTAATTGATAATAAAAAAAAGAATTTTATACCAAACATGGAATATTAACATTTTTAGTTAAAGACAATTGTTTTTAAACCAAAAAAAAAGATTGTTCAATAAAAGTATTTAAATTTTAAATAAAAAAAATGTTTTTAAACTAAAATAATTAATTATAAACAAAAAAAAGTTAATTTTCAATAAAGTAGTTCTACTTTCAACTCAGTATTTATATCTTCAACCAAAAAATCATTTTTATTTTAAAACAAAAACAGTTTTCAGTTAATAACAAAAAATTGTCGATCCAAAATGTGGAATTTTTATGCCAAAAAAGGAATTTTTTGCAAAATAGTTGAATTTTTAACCAAGAAGAATAATTTTTCACTAAGAAAATTAATATTATACCATAAAAAACAAATTTTTTGGAAACTCGATGAATTTTCTACCAAATAGTTAAATTTCCAATTAAAGAAGATAAATTTTAAACTAAACAGATACAGTCGAGTTCTAATAAAAAAGACAAATCTTGAACTAAATATGGAATTTACAACTAAAAAGATTTTTAAACCAATTTTTACCAAATAGTGGAATTTTCAACTGAAAAAGAGATAATTTTTTAACAAACAATACAATAGTTAAATTTTCCGTTCAAAAAATAAATTTTCAATCAAATAAAATAAATTTTTCTAACCAGGAAGGTTAAATTTCTACTAAAAATGATAAATTTTCAACCAAACAGTTAAATTTACATCAGAAAAAAATTTACGAAAAAAAAACATTTTCAATTAAATAGTGAAATTTTCAACTAAATGAGCTACTTTAAAAGAAAAAATAGAATATTCAAACAGTTCAAAAAATTATTTCTTCATGAAAAAACAAATTTTTAACAAAATAGTTGAATTTTTAACAATAAAGGATGGATTTTCAACAAAAAATAAAATAGTTAAAAGTTTTAAACAAAGAAATGATTTATTTTAAACTAAAAAAATACTTTCTTAATTAAAAATGAACTTATATTGTCAGTTAAAAAAATTAATTTTAAAGTAAATAATATGAATTTGAAACAAAATAGTTGAATTTTCAACCAAAAAAATTATTTTCTGCCATGAAAATTAATTTTCTGCCAAAGAAAAAAACTTTTAACAAAATACATGAATTTTCATGAAAATATATTTTTTTTTAATGGAATCTTTAAACTGATAGTTGCATTTTCAACCAAAAAGGTTAATTTTTTACCAAAAAAAGATAAATTTGCAACAAAATAGATGAATTTTCAATTAAAAAGATAAATTTTTAACAGAAAATAAAATAGTTAAATTCTCTGATCAAAAAATTAATTTACAACTAAAAAAGATGAATTTTTAACTAAATATTAAAATTTTCAACTAAAAAGATTTAAAAAAAACTTCAAACAAAAAGTGGAATTTTCGACTAAGAGAAATAATTTTTTAACGAATTTTGAAATAGTTAAATTTCTCGTTCGAATAATAAATTGTCAACCAATTAAAATAAATTTTACAACCAAGAATATTAAATTTCTACCAAAAATGACAAATTTTCAACCAAATACTGGAATTTGCATCTAAAAAAGATTTAAGAAAAGACACATATTCAATCAAACGGTGAAATATTCAACTAAAAGATATACATTTTTAACAAAAAATGGAATAGTTAAACAGTTCAAAAAATTAATTTTTTATGAAAGAACGAATTTTGAACAAAATAGTTGAATTTTTAACAATAAAGGATGGATTTGCAAAAAAAAAATAGTTAAAGTTTCAAGTGAAGAAAAAAAATGGAATAGTTATATTTTTAGTCAAAAAAATTAATTTTCAAGTAAATAAAATGAATTTTCAGACAAATATTAGAATTTTCAAATAAAAAGATTCTAAGCAACCAATTTCCAACCAAATAGTAGAATATTTTTTTTTGTAGGTAATTCTCTGTTTTGTCTTAAATTTAACCAATTTGATACACAATTCAACTGCTTTGTAAAAAAAATTTTTTATCCAAAATTAATTTTTTTTTTTAAATGAAAATTTTAATTTAAAATGGAAATTGTTGAAAAAATGTGCAGAAGTTAAAAAATAATAATGATGCTAGTATATTTGAAAAATATTTTTAATTACAATAATTGCAACTATAAATAATTTACAAAGTTGAGCTTCACTTCTGCCCACGTTTTGCATCGTAGGCGTCACCTCAGCTCGATTCTCAGGATGCCAAAAAGAAACTTGATTCTTCCTCGACTTTTGTCATGCTTCCTGATAAAACATATCAATATTGTGTTCCTTATTCCTGCACTTTTTTCTACTATTATTTCAAAATTTAATAAATTTATAATTTTAAAATATTTCGAATAAAAAAATTTGAAATAATGTAGTACGATACGAATGAAAATATTTCAGAGTGAGCTCTCAAAAAAAAAACAAAATCTATTTCATTTCCCGGATACCAAAAAGTTTTCTAATTTTTAGCGACTTTTGACGAATTTTAATAATTATATAATAAATATTTTTATTTTATAAATTTTTTGAGGACTTCAGTAATTCTGCGGGATTTTAAGACTCACGTAGGAGGCAATGTAACCTAAAAAAACTCGTCTAAAAAAATCAGTTTCGAATACTAGCGCATCGAATAATTGTAGGGGGAAAATTTTTTCCGACAGGAAGCTCAAATTTGTATTTGAAGTGGAAAATCCGTCGGGATCGTCAACACTTGCGATAAATATTATTAAATTAAAGAAATATCGCATTTTCAACTTCCAGAAAGAAAGTAAACAGAAGCTATGTCAACAGCGCTGCCTAGTCTCACGATCGATCACTAAAATCGATTTAAATCGACTTCTGGCGCCATATTCAAAATAGAATCATTATTCAAACAGACATTTTACATTCAATGTTTTTTTCATTCTTTTCGTTTTTTTTATAAAAATATATTTTTTAATAAGATTCATTTGTAAAAGTTTTAAATAATTTATGATTACTTAGTGGAAATTTTTAATCCTATGTCTGTTTGAATGGTTTTTCTATTTTGAATATAACGCCAGAAGTCGATTTAAATCGATTTTAGTAATCGATCCTGAGACCAGGTGGCGCAGTAACCATAGTTTCTGTTTACTTTTTTTCTGTAAGGTAAAATGTGATATTGTATTAATTTAATAATATTTATCGATCCTGAGGGTCTTTCTTCCCTAAATACAAATTTGAGCTTCCTGGCAGAAAAAATTCTCCTCTTATAATTATTGGATGCGCTAGCATTCGAAACTGATTTTTTCAGGCGAGTTTTTCTAGGTTACGTTGCCTCCTACATGAATTGAGGCATTTCAAAAAATTATAAAAATTTGAAATGTTTTACAAGCACTTTAAATAGACTTAAAGAACTTTAAAGGTTTTTAAAGTATTTTAAGGCTATTTTAAAAGATTCCCAAAAATTTCCAAGCGCCTAAAATGTTTAAAGATATTTAAAAATATTTTAAAGGATTTGAAAAATTTTACGGTATTTTCGAGGATTTCAAGGAATTTTCAGGAGATTAAACAAATTTGAAGGAATTTCCAAAGAGTCTGATGATTTTAAGTAATTTTAAAAATTGTATGCGGTTTACAAGAATTTCCTAGAATTACAGAATTAATTATTCTTAAAACGTTGAAAATTATATGATTTCTAATTGAAAGCTTTAAAAATAATAACTTCCAGGCTAACGGAACCGTTAAAAATTAAATAATTCCAAACTTCGTTTAAAATTGAAGTATTCTAAAATTAGGTTCGTGCGCGCTCTTTGACGAAGAAGGTTTGGATCTCGGGAGAGTGAATGTACGTGGGTTAGCGTTCGCAGATGCTAAAGTTGTAACGGCAGAGTCATTCGAAAAGTTGCAAAGAATGTAGATCAGACTTAATGCAAGAATGAAGAACCTGGATCTCAAAATTAAAGTAAATAAACCAAAAATTCGTTGAAAATTAATTATTTTTAAATTATACATCACGCTTTGTAAAATCTAAAGTACAAATATAATAACTTGAAAATCAATTATAAAGCATTTCCATACCTGCAAAATAATTTCACGTTACGTACTTGAAGTCAAAACATACTGTCAAAACTGACGTATGCAATAAACTGTCAAATTGACAATGTTAATGAATAAATTTAAAAAAATTACTATAAATAATATTAAGCAATCATTTAAATAATATTTTAAATAACTTTTCTCCTTTTTCTTGTGAAAAAAGTGAAGGGAAGTAAAAAAATCCTGGGGGGGGGCGATAAACGGGTTTGCCACCATGTAAATCCGCGCCTGTATAGTACCGAGTTAGGAAAAAATCTTTCATCTGCAACATTGTTTAAAGATTTATCGACCATTCCTGGGATGATATAACGTAGGTGGACCGGAAGTCTTCCTCTTCAGTGGAGCTCAACCATTTTGAGAATAATAAAAAGAATAATTTCGATTAAATAATTTAATAAAATACAAAATTTGTTTTGTTAAACACGTTTTATGGTGAGTTTTTTTCTACAAAAAGGGTAATTAGCGCGCACGTAGAGCGCACAATGGTCTAGTTAGTTTAAAAAGTGATTGAAAACAAGCTGGATAAGGGAACTTAGTGTATTGTTAGCCTTGCACGTTCCTAGACTGCTTGCGGATTTATCTTTGCTGACAGGTCATATTCCTGTGGACACTGATGTCAGATGCCAGATATTGGATATGCCATCGTAAGAGAAATATTTATTTAAGAAAGGTGAAACTAAGTTAAAAATAGAGAAAATTGAGGCGTTCATATTTTAGAATTTATAGATTTCAAATTTTTAAGTTTAAACAATTGGAAGCATTTTAAGTTGAAAACAACACACAATTGAAAGCAATTAAAAAAAGAAGCTTTCAATTTCAAAGAATTTATATTTTTGAATTTACAGATTCCAAATTTCAAAGTTTAAACAATTGGAATCATTAAAAGTTGGAAACAGCACACAACTGGAAACAACACACAATTGGAAACAATACACAATTGGAAGCAATTACAAAAATAACCTTTAAATTTGAAGGCATTCATATTTTGGAATTTACAGTTTCCAAACGTTAAAGTTTAAACAATTAGAAACATACAAAGTTGTAAACAACACACAACTAATGAGGACACACAATTGGAAGCAATAACAACAAGAACCTTTAAATTTCAAAGAATTTATATTTTTGAATTTAATTATTCCAAATAACAAAGTTTAAACATTTGGAAACACAAAAAGTTGTAAACAAAGATACAACTGGAAACAACACACCATTGGAAGCAATTACAACCAGGACCTTTAAATTTGGAAGAACCCATATTTTGGAATTTATGAATACCAAATGTCAAAGTTCAAACAATTAGAAGCATTTTAAGTTGTAAACAACACACGACTGGAAACAGCACACAATTGGAAGCAATTTTCAGAAGGACCTTTAAAATTGTAAGCATTTATATTTTGAAATTTAGAGATTCAAAATTTCAAAGTTTAAATATTTGGAACCATTAAAAGCTGGAAATAACACACAATTGGAAGCAATTACAACAAAAAAGAATTAAATTTGAAAGGATTCACATTTTTGAATTTACAGATTCCAAATTTTTTAATTTAAACAATTGGAATCATACCAAGTTGTAAACAACACATAATTGGAAGCAATTACAAACAGAACCTTTATATTTCAAAGCATTCATATTTTGGAATTTACAAGTTCCAAATTTCAAAGTTGAAACAATTGGAATTATTTCAAGATGTAAACAAAACACAACTGGAAACAACACACAAGTAAAATTAATTACAAAAAGAACCTCTGAATTTGAAAGCATTTATGTTTTGTAATTTATAGATTCCAAGTTTCAAGGTTTAAACAATTGGAAGCATTCAAAGTTGGAAACAACACAAAATTAAAAGTATCCAAAATTGGAAGAAATTTCTACAAGGACCTTCAAATTTGAAAGCGTTTCTATTTTGGAATTTTTAGATTCCAATTTTCAAAATTTGAACAATTGGAAACAACACTCAGTTGAAAGCAATAACAAAAAGAACCTTGAAATTTGGAAGCACTCATATTTTGGAATTTATAGAATTAAAATATGAAGGTTTAAACAATTGGAAGCATTCAAAGTTGGAAACAGCACACAACTGGAAACAACACACAATTTGAAGCAATTACAAAAAGAACCATCAAATTTGAAAGCATTCATATTTTGTAATTTTTAGATTCCAAATTTCAAAAAATAACAAGTGGTAGCATTCAAAGTTGGAAAAAACACACAATTGGAAGCATCAAAAATTTGAAATAATTAAAACAAGAATTATTAAATTTGGAAGCATAAACAATCAAACCATTCAAAATTAAAAGATATTAGAAGCAATTCCAGTTAAAATCAGTTACAGTTGGAAGATTTAAAAAATGAAAAGTTAAGGGAGTTAAAACTGGTCTAGAAAATTCCCGAATTTAATCAATTTAATTCTTGTTGATAAATTTTATTTATTGATTAAAAAAATAAAAATCAAATATTCTTCAAACAAAAATTATTTTATTGTTTAAAGTTTTTAAAATTATTGTTTAAATTTAAAATAACTATCATAGCAAAAATATTCTTCTTCAGTAATATATTTTTAACAATTATTGTTATTTTAGATCCAAGCATTAATTTTAGGAATTTTAAAGATAAAAAATAATTTTTTTTATTTTGTTGAAAAAATGATTCATCATTTTAGTTAAAAAATCTTTTTTTGTTGTTCAAAATTTCACTTTTTAAAATCATTTTTTAAACTAAAATTTAAACTATTTCATTTTTGGTTAGGCATTTATTTTCTTTAGTTCAAAATTCAATTTTTTGGTTGAAAATTTCTGTATTTTGTTAAATATCAATCTTTTTGGTTCAAAAGTCATCTCTTTGGCTTGAAAATTATTTTTTTAAATTAACAATTATTTTTTAACTAAAAATTTAATTAGATCATGTTTGTTTGAACATAAATGTTCTTCAGTTAAAAATTCAATTATTGGTTTAAAAATTTCTGCAGTTTGTTGAAACTTTGTCTTTTGTGGTGACCAATTCACCTTTTTGGTAGAAAATTCACCTATTAGGTTGAAAATTCATGGATTATGTTAAAACTTATTATTTTTTGGTTAAAAACTAATCTTTTCGGTTGAAAATAATATTCACTTCTTTGGTTGCAAATAAAAGTTACTTCTTTGGTTGCAAATGAGTTTTTTTTATTAAAAATGAATCTTTTGAACTTAAAATGTAGCTATTTTATATTTTTTAAGAAAACTAATCTTTTTCAGTTGAAAATTCATTACTTCTGTTAAAACTCGTATTTTTTTAGCCTAAAATCTTTTTTGGTTGAAAATTCAATTGTTTTGTAGAAAATTGTTTTTTTTTTTGCGCGAGAATTCCACATTTTGGATAACGTTTTTTTCTTTAATGACAGAGAAATCTTTCTTAGTTGGAAATTCAACTCTTTTATTAAAAATTCGACTCTTCCTCTCTATCTTACTTTTCCCCCTGTCCCTTTTCTTTTTTTTTCCTTTCATCTTTTCAAAAGAGAAAGGGGAAAAGGGGAAGGAATAAGGAAACAAGGGAAAAGGGAAAGGAGAAAAGGAAAGGGGCAAAGTGGAATAGGTGGTCGACAGGGGAAAAGGTAAGGGGAAAAGGGACGTGGAGTGAGTTGAAAAAAAACGGACGATTAAGCGATCGAGCGACCGTACGACCAGGCAGGGTCTGTGACTAGAAATCTCTATGTCTCCATCTTGAAGTTTCCTTTTCCCCTTTCCCTCTTTTCTTCTTTTCTATTTTTAAAGGGGAAGGGGGAAAAGGAGAAGAAGGAAGTGGACAAGGGAAACGAGAAAAGGGAAGAAAAAAATGGGGAATGTGGAAAGGTAAAGAAGAAAAGCGAAAAACGGAAATGGGAAAGTGGGGGTCGAAAGAAGAAAAAAGGGAAAGGACAAAGGGAAGTGGAGTGAATTGAAAAAAACGGTCGACTGAGCGACCGAGCGACCACATGATTGGGCAGGGTCTGGATCTCTGTGTCTCTATCTGAATGTTCCCTTTTCCTCTATTCTTCTTTAACCTTTTTAAAAGGGTAGGGATAAATGGGGAAAAAGGAAGTGAAAAGGGAAAAGGAAAAAACGGCGAAGGTAGAAAGGTAAAGAAGAAAAGGGAAGGGGAAAAGGAAAATTGGAAAGGGGGGGTTGCAAGGGGAAAAGGGAAAAGGGAAGTAGAATGAATTGAGAAAAATCAGGCGATCGAGCGACCGTACGACCGGGCAGGGTCTGGAACTATTTGTTCTCTTTGTCTCCATCTTAATATTCCCTTTTCCTCTCTCCCTCTTTTGTCTCTACCTTTTTCAAAAGGGAGGATGGAAAACGGGAAAAGGAAGTGGAAAGTTGGAAGGAGAAAACGGGGAATGGAAAGGTAAAGAAGAAAAGGGAAATGGGAAAGTGGGGGTAAAAAGGGGGAAAAGAGAAAGGGCAAAGGGAAGGGAAAGTGGGGGTCAAAAGGGGAAAAAGGGAAAAGACAAAGGAAATTGGAGTAAATTGAAAAAAGGACGAATAACGACCGAGCGACCACATGACTGGGCAGAGTCTGGATCTGGAAATCTCTTTGTATCCATCTTAATTTTCCTCTTTCCTTCTGTAACCTTTTTTAAAGGGAAGGGCGAAAAGGAGAAAAAAAAAGTAGAAAAGGAGAAAATGGGGAAAGTAAAAAGGTAAAGAAGAAAAGAGAGAGGGGAAAGGGAAATTGGAAAGGGGGAGTCGAAAGGGTAAAGGGAAAGGGAAATGGAGTGAATTGGAAAAAAACGGACTGAGCGACCGAGCGACCGAACGACTAAGTAGCGTGTGGATCGGAAAATCTCTCTGCTTCCATCTTACTTTCCCCCTTTCTTTTTTTCTCTTTACTTCTTTCCCATTTTTAAAAGGGACGGAGGTAAAAAGAAAAGGGAAAGAGAAAAGGGGAAAAAGGAAAGGGGAAAAAGAAAAGGGGAAAAAGAAAGTGGATAGGGAGACTGGAAAGAAAAAAACGGACAGGGGAAAGAGAAAAAGAGTGAATTGACAAAAATCGGGAGATCGAGCGACCAAGTGACCGCACGACGGGGCAGGGTTTGGATCGAAAAATCTCTCTGTACCTCCTTTACTTTTCCCTTCTGTCCTTTTTCCTTTTCAAATGGAAAGGGTAAACGACGAAGTAAAAAAGGGGGGATTAAACAGGAGGAACGTGAAAAAAAGTGGAAAAGGGAAAGGAAAAAAGGAAGGTGGAAAAGAGAAAAGGGAGAATTGAAAGGTGAAAAGGGAAAGTGGGAAAGGTAAATGAGAAAAGGAAAGGGAAAAAGGGGAAAGTGGAAAGGGGAATGGGGAACAAGAAAGTGGATACGAGGAGTGGAAAGGGGAATGGAAAACAAGAAAGTGGATACGAGGACCGCACGACCAGGCAGGATCTGGACCTGGGTCTTCTTCTTACTTTTCATTTTACCCATTTCCGGTTTCCACAAGAGAAAGCGGAAAGAGGGAAAGAATAAGGGGACGAGCGTGAAGGGGGAAAGGACAAGAGGAAAGGGAAAGTGGAAAGGGGGATTGTAAAGGGGAAACAGGAATGAAAAAAGGGAAGTGAAAAAGGAAAAGTGGAATTAGGAAGGTGGAAAGGGGAAAAGTGAGAAATCTGTTTGTCTATCTCTCTTACTTCTCCTTATTCCCCTTTTTGAAGGGAAAAGGGGGAAAGAAGAAGGGAAAAGGGAAAAGTGTAAAGTTCAAGGAAAAAGTAAAAGTGAAAAGGGGATTTGTAAAGGGGAGAAGGGAAAGGGAAAAGGCAAGTGTAAAGGAAAAAATGGAAGAGGAAGGTGAAAAGGGGGATGGATAAAGTGAAAAGTGTGAATTGTTGAGGGGCAAAAGGAAAAGTCAAAAGGGGGAAAGGGGAAAGTCGGAAGGGGGGGTTAGAAATGGAAAACGGGAAAGGGGAGATTAGAAGGGTGAAACAGGAAAGGGATAACTGAGATTAAAAAGGGGAAACAGGAAAGGGAAAGGTGTAAAGGGGGAAAGAGGAGGTGAAAATAAGAATAGAAAGGGAAACGGGAAAGAGGAAAAGGGGATTAGAAAGAATAAACTGAGAATAAAAAGGGGAAATGGGAAAGGGAAAGGTGTAAAGGGGAAAAGAGAAGGTGAAAAAAGAGATTAGAAAGAAAAAACGAGAAAGGGAAAGCGGGATTAAAAAGGGGATACGGGAAAGGAAAAGGGGAAAAGGGAAGGTGGAAAGGGGAAGGGATAAGGAAAGGAGGAAAGGAAAAAATGAAAATGGAAACTGTGTGGTTGAAAATGAATCAGTTTCCATTCAGTAAAGGGGACCGGTCTGTGAGGTCTGAGTTCTGCATTTCTGTTCGAGTCTGAAGTGAAAAAATGGCATACTGCGAAATTAGGTGATAAATTAGCGAACAAGTTGAATTGCGTGTGGACGTGAGATCCTCGCTGAAAGCGTCGTTAGCACCTTGCCGTACCTGTTCGTCGTTAAATAATATTTATCGGCCTGTAATAAGCATCGCGGTGGCTTTAAGCTTGGGACCAGGGGATCAAGTAACATCCATCATCGACCAAAGCTCACTCCCCAGAAATTCATTTTATAATCCGTTCAATTTCCCAAATTAATTTCTGGACACTTATTAACTTTTTTTTTTTAGAAAAAAAAAAATTCTCAA
>JAUELO010000001.1:2328206-2341181 GCA_032357855.1 Amphibolips quercusostensackenii | reverse complement strand
TTGGGTTCATGATTATGAGATTTATATTTTTGGGACTTATGATTTTTTAAATTGTGTTCTAGGACTTATGGCTTTGCGCCTTACAATTAGAACTTACGTATTAGTACATGATGAGATTTATATTTTTGGGACTTATAATGTTGGGCCTTACGATTAAGGATTTATATTTTTGCGTTTCATATATGTGGGTCTTCTACCTCGGGACTTATGTTTTTGGGACTGGTGATTTTGGAACTCACGAAATTGTGAGATTTATGCTTTTACGGCTTACAAGTAGAACTTATGTTTTGGGTACATTATAATGAGACTTATATTTTTGCGTCTTATATTTTGAGACCTATATTTTTCGCCCTTATACTTCTAGAGTCTAGACTCATTATTTTAGAACTTATACTTTTGGAGCACATTCTTTTGTTATTTATTCGGGACTTATTATCTTTGTGTCCTCTTTTTTTGAAACCTCTGTTTTTGTACTTATTTCTTTGCGCCTTAAATATTAGAACTTATCTTTTTGGTACATGATTGAGAGATTTATATTTTTAGGACCTATTATTGTGGGCCTTATGGTTTAGGATTTATGTTCTCGGGTCTTATAGTTTGAGACTTATATTTTTGGGACTCATACTTCTAAAGTCTAAGCTCATGATTTTGAGATTTATATTGTTGGGACTTATAATTTTGGGCCTCAAGGTTTAGAGTTTATATTCTTAGCACTTTACTTAGGTTTTTATATCTTTGAATTTGTGTTTTTCGAACCTCTGTTTTTGAAGTTATGATTTTGCACCTTACAATTAGAACTTATCTTTTGGGTTCATGATTATGAGATTTATATTTTTGGGACTTATGATTTTTTAAATTGTGTTCTAGGACTTATGGCTTTGCACCTTACAATTAGAACTTATGTTTTAGCACATGATGATGAGATTTATATTTTTGGGACTTATAATGTTGGGCCTTACGACTTAGGATTTATATTTTTGCGTCTCATATATGTGGGTCTTCTACCTCGGGACTTATTTTTTTGGGACTGGTGATTTTGGAACTTACGAAATTGTAAGATTTATGCTTTTACGGTTTACAAGTAGAACTTATGTTTTGGGTACATGATAATGAGACTTATATTTTTGCGTCTTATATTTTGAGACTTATATTTTGAGACCTATATTTTTCGCCCTTATACTTCTAGAGTCTAGACTTATTATTTTAGAACTTATACTTTTGGAGCACATTCTTTTGTTATTTATTCGGGACTTATTATCTTTGTGTCCTCTATTTTTGAAACCTCTGTTTTTGTACTTATTTCTTTGCGCCTTACATACTAGAACTTATATTTTCGGTACATGATTGAGAGATTTATATTTTTAGGACATATGATTTTGGGCCTTACGGTTTGGGATTTATGTTCTCAGATCTTATATTTTCAAACATATTATTGGGCCATATACTTCTAGAGTCTGAGCTCATGATTTTGAAATTTATATTGTTGGGACTTATAATTTTGGGCCTTACGGTTTAGAGTTTATATTTTTAGGACTTTACTTCGGAACTTATATCTTTAAATCTGTGTTTTTGAACCTCTGTTGTTGAACTATTGATTTTGCGCCTTACAATTGAAACTTATGTTTTGGGTTCATGATTATGAGATTTATATTTTTGGGACTTATGATTTTTTTAAATTGTGTTCTAGGACTAATGGCTTTCTGCCTTACAATTAGAGCAAATGTTTTGGGTACATGATTATGAGATTTATATTTTTGGGACTTATGTTTTTGGACCTTACGGTTTAGGATTTATATTCTCGAATCTCATATTTTGAGACTTATATTTTTGGGCCGTATAATTATAAAGTCTAAGCTCATGATTTTCAGATTTATATTGTTGGGACTTATAATTTTGGGCCTTACGGTTTAGAGTTTATATTTTTAGGACTTATACTTCGGTACTTATATCTTTGGGACCTGTATTTTTCGAACCTCTGTCTTTGAACTTATGATTTTGCGCCTTACAATTAGAACTTATGTTTTGGGTTCATGATTATAAGATTTATATTTTTGGTACTTATGATTTTTTAAATTGTGTTCTAGGACTTATGGCTTTGCACCTTACAATTATATTTAATGTTTTGGGTACATGATTATGAGATTTATATTTTTGGGACTTACGTTTTTGGACCTTACGGTTTAGGATTTATATTCTCGAATCTTATATTTTCAGACTTATATTTTTAGGCCTTATACTTCTAAAGTCTACGCTCATGATTTGGAGATTTATATTGTTGGGACTTTAATTTTGGGCCTTACGGTTTAGAGTTTATATTTTTAGGACTTATACTTCGGTACTTATATATATTGGACCTTTATTTTTTTAACCTCTGTTTTTGGACTTATTTCTTTGTGCCTCACATATTAGAAATTATGTCTTGGGTACATGATTATGAAATTTATATTTTTGGGACTTATGATTATGATACTTCGTAATTCCAGGAATATGCGATTGGCCGTCGATGTGATGAGTGCAGGGAAGGAACATTTGGACTTGCAGAAGGAAATACAAAAGGATGCACTGAATGCTTTTGTTTTGGAAGATCAACTCTCTGTCGACAAGCTGGACTTAGTTGGGGCCAAAGAAGGTTGCAAAGGCCCAGAGTTTTGTATATTAATGATACAGTCAACGATATTGTGGTACGATTAATTGTTTTTTAGATAATTTTATATTCTCTAATTTGTTGTATTCATTTATTTTTATTTATTAATTTGTTTATTTAATAAATGCAGGTGACCGGATATGGATCATCATACATTTTACCATCATTCTATAGTGGATTAAACAAAACTAATGGATTGACAGTCGTTCCAGAAACAGAGGGAGATGTCACTTTTCCGTCAAATTTACAACCTGCGTATCCACTTTACTGGCAGTTGCCAAAGTCATTTTTGGGTGATAAGGTAATTCAAAAAATTTTTTGTTTATTTTTATTTTTTAATATTATTATATAATTTATGATGTTTTTTTTTTAGGTGGTCTCTTATGGTGGTTTCCTCAGATTTACTACAGCAGTTTCTGATGATGGTTATTCTCTGCCTTCAAGCCATCGTTATCCAATCGCTCAAATCCAAGGCAATCACAAAATCGTTCTCGAGTATAATCCTTATTTTCCAATTGATAATAATCACTATGAGATCAGGTAAAAAAAATATATTAAAAATATAGTTTTTTTTATGATTAAGTTTTAATTTTTACACAAATAAATCCAAACTCGAAGCATCAAAGCTTTTTCTAATTTTATTTTTTAAATTTTAATTAATTTGCATAATTTTTATAATTTTCAGATTTCATGAATCTTTATGGCGGCTACAAAATCAGCCAAACGTTGAAGTGACTAGAGAAATTTTGATGGTGGCTCTTCAAAATCTGCAGCATATTCTTCTCAAAGCTTCAGATCTTGCAGAATTTTCAATGGCGACGTAAGAATATTGTTTTAATTTAAATTATTATTATTATTTAATAATTATTTTGAAAATTTAACTATTTTCAATTCAGAACACAAAAAATTGGAAGCATTAAAAATAGTTGGCTAACGGGAAAACATAAACAATTGGTACTATTGAAATTCAGAAGTAATCCGAAATGGAATATTTCTAAGAAAATTAAGTCGAAATTTCAGAAAATAAACAATAAGACGCGTACCAAAATTAAAATATTCAAATTTTGAAGTATAACCAATTAGAAGCATCCAAAATTTGAAAGGATAAACAATTGGAAGCATCTCGAAATAGAAACATTTCCAATTTTGCAGTATATACATTTGTATTTCTCCAAAACTGGAAGCATTTCAAAATTAATAGAGCCCGGATTTTAAGACATAAACAATTAGAAGCAATTAAAAATTTACAGACATTAAAGATGGGTGCTTTAAAAATTTGCATGAAAAAATTGGATACAATTCAAGTCTGAAAGCATAGGCAATTCAAAACATAAACAATCTCAAGCAAAAATAATTGAGAACATAAACAATTGGAAGCATCTGAAATTAGGAAATTCTTGATTTGAAAACATTTAAAGTTGGAAGCATTTCAAAATTGACAGATCCCTTTAGAAGCACAAACCCTTGAGCGTTTCAAAATGTACCTTGTCCCAATTTAGAAGCATAAACAATTGGAAGTACCATAATTGATAAATTAAAAATTTAAAAGACTTAAAAATCTGCAGCACTGAAAATTAGTAGCATTAAAAATTTGAGACAAAAAATTCGATTCACTTGAGCTTCGAAGCATACGAAATTTAAAGCATAAACAATTAGAATTATCTGAGATTTAGGAATTCGCTATTTCAAAACAATCAAGGTCGGAAATATTTCAAAATTGTTTGGTCTGAATTTTTAAGTATAAACAATTTTAAGCATCAAAAATTAAAAGGCTCCAATTATTAAATCATAAACAATTGCAAGCATGCAAAAATAAAAAGACTATAAATATTAAAGCCTAAACAATTGAAAGCATTAAAAATTGCAAGTATCTTAAATTGGAAAACATAAAATTTCGTAACATAAACAATAATTGGCAGTATTTCAAAATCAAATAATTTGCAATTTAGAGTTACAAATCCTCGGAAGCATTAAAAAATTGATGTCCCAATTGGAAATCATACCCAATTCAAAGTATAAACAAGTGACGCCATCTAAGATTGGGGAATTCATCATTTGAAAACAGTCTTAGTTGGAAGCACTTGAAAATTGATTTTCTCGAATTTTAAATCATAAACAATTAAAAGATTCAAAATGCATAAACAATTTTAAGCATCCAAGATTAAAAGACTTTAATTATTATATCATAAACAATTGCAAGCATTAAAAAATGCAAACATCCAAAAATTGAAATATTTAAATTTTTGCAGCATAAACAATAATTAGCTATATTACAAAATTGAAGAATTCCTAATTTCGAAACACAAACTTGGAAGTATTTTAAAATGTAACTCTTTATTTAAAAACATCAGGAGTAGAAAGCATTTTGAAATTGTTTTTGTTCAAGCTTCAAAGTATAAACAATTTTAAGTATCCAAAATTGAAAGGCTCCAATTATTAAATCATAAACAATTGCAAGCATTCCAAAATAAAAAGATTATAAATATTGAAGCTCAAACAATTAAAAGCATTAAAAATTGTAAGCATGCCAAAATTAAAATGTTTAAAATCTCGCAGCATAAACAATAATTGGCTTTTTGAAAAAATTTAAGAATTGTAAATTTTTAAGTACAAAACCTTAAAAGCATTTTAAAATGGATCTTGTTCCAATTCGAAAGCATAAACAATTAAAAGCACTCTTATTGGTAGATTTTAAATCTTAAAAGCATTGGAAATCGGTATCATTGAGAATTGGTAGCATTATAAATTAAAGTAAAAAAAATTCAGTTCACTTAAGCTTGGAAACATACAAAATTTAAAGCATAAACAATTCGAATTCTCTGAGATTAGGGATTTCTTATTTTTAAAACATCCAAGGTCGGAAAATTGTTTTTTTTTAGTTTTTAAGTATAAACAATTTTAAGCATCCAAAATTGAAAGACTCCAATTATGAAATCATAAACAATTGAAAGCATTTCAAAATAAAAAGATCTAAATATTTAAGTTTCAACCATTAAAAGCGTTAAAAATGCAAGCATGTCAAAATTGAAATATTTACATTTTCGCAGCATAAACAATTGGAATTATTTGAGATTGCGGAATCCTTTATTTTAAAACTTTTCAAAGTCGGAAGCATTTTAAATTTGTTTTGTCTAAATTTTAAAGTATAAACAGTTTTAAGCATCCGAAATTAAAAGATTTCAATTAATAAATAATAAACAGTTTAAAGCATTGCAAATTAAAAAGATACAATGTATTGAAACCTAAGCAGTTGGAAGCATAAAAAATTGCAAGCATGCCAACATTAAAAGATTTCAACTTTCTTAGCATAAACAATAATTGTCAGCATTCCAAAATTTAAGGATTTCAAATTTAGAATCACGAATCAAATGTTTGAGCATAAACAATGGAAAGTTAGAGACATTTCAAATTTCTTGTTTCTTAATTTCAAAGTATAAAGAATTTTTATCATCCAATTGAAGGACTCTGATTATTAAATCATAAACAATCCAAAGTATTCAAAAATAAATAGATTTGGTATATTCAAGCTTAAACAATGGGAAGCATGAAAAATTGCAAGCATGACAAAATTGGAAGATTCAAAATTTCGTAGCATAAACAATAATTAGCAGCATTCCAAAATTGCAGAATTTCAAATTTAGAATCACAAATCAAATGTTAAAGCATAAACAATGGAAATCATTCAAAGTCGAAAGATTCCAAATTTGATCGCCAAACCCTTGGAAGCATTTCCGAACCGTTCTTGTCCCAATCCGGAAACATAAACAATTAAAAGTGCCGTTATTAAGATTAATTTAAAAGAATTCAAAACCGGTAGCATTAGGAATCCGTAGCATTAAACATTGGACATATAAAAAATGTGGCTCATTTGAGTTTGGAAGCATACACAATTTCAAGCATAAACAATTGAAAGCATCTGAGATTGGGCAATTCTTAATTTGAAAACATCTAAAGTCGGAAGCATTCCAAAAGTGTTTTGCCTACATTTTAAAGTATAAACAATAGGAAGCATTTGAAAATGTAAATAGTCAAAATGTTTACGCATGAACGTAACCCGCGAGGGACTGGTGAATTCCAATTATTCATAATAATACTCTCTACTTCTTACCTAGCATCACAGAAGATTGCAATTGAGGCTGGAATTATTTTTGAAAAAATATTTTCCGGTTCGATGACTGAAACTAATTATCCGTAACAGGTTGTTGCAAGCATCGATGGACGCGGCGGTGCTTACACCCACGCACTCTCCGCCTCTGGCGACAGGCATCGAGATCTGCGAGTGCCCTCCAGAGTACAACAGCACATCTTGCCAGGATCCCAGCATTGGTTTTTACAGGTGGCATGACAACACCACAACCGCCACTTCCACCATCGTCATTGACCTCGTGGGAAAGGCGAAACGTTGCCAATGTAACGGCAGATCCGAAATTTGCGACATCGAAAGTAGCCATTGTTTGGTTAGTTAACATTTTTTTCTTATTTTTAAATCAGAATTTAAAAATGTTGCTAAAAAATATAATTTTTTTCAGAATTGCAGAGACAATACGGCTGGACCGCATTGTTAAATTTGTGCCGAGAGCTTCCATGGCGATCCAGATTTCGGAGGCTGCAAAGCATGTCCCTGTCCTCAATACGACAAAAAATTCTCAATAGGCTGCAAAGTTCTTGCTGACAATGACGTTGTCTGCCGTTGCAAATTCGGTTCGTTTTTTAAGAAGTAACTTAATATTTAAGGGATTAGCTACAAAAAAATGTTATGTACAACATAATTTAAATGATTTCAAAACAATTTTTGAAGTGATTTCAATATAATTTACAACAAAAATTTGAAAAAATTTTATATCATAAAAAAAAATAATAATAATTAAGTTAAGTTCAAAAAAATTGAATAGACTCTAATAAAATTCAAAATAATACAATATAATTTCAAAATGTAATATAATTCAAAAGAATTCAAGGTGAATTAAAAAAAAGTTTCATATCATTCAAAAGATTTTAATATAATTGAAAAGAATGCAAAATAATTCAATGTAAATTAAATAGCATTCAATAGAATTAAAAACAATTAAAAAGCATCAATTAGAATTTAAAAGAATTAAATAGAATTCAAAAAAATAAAATGGAATTTAAAAAAATTAAATGGAATTCAAGGGACCTTAAGAGAATTCAAAAGATTTTTAAAAAATTCAAAAAATACAAAGGAGTTCAAAATAACGTGAAAAAAATTAAGGAAAATTCAATCGAATTCTAAAGAATCCAAGGCGAATAAAACATAATTTTAAATACTTCATGGTAAATTCAATAGAATTTAGTGTGAATTTAATAGAATTTAGAATAAATTCAATATAATTCAAAAAACTTTAAGCCAAATTTAAAAGAATTAAACAAAATTCAATGTGACTGAAACATAATTTTAGGTGGATTGAATAGAATTAAAAAGAATTTGAAATGAATTCAATAGAATTTAAGACAATTTCAATATTATTTTAGAAGAACTCAAAAGAATACAAAATAATACCTTAGAATTAAAAATGTAATTAAAGAATTTAAAAAAATTCAATTTAATTCATAGGAATCTAAAAGAATTTTAAATAATACAATTGAGTTCTTTTTAATTTATTGTAATTCAAAAGAATTTAAGGTGAATTCAGTATAATTCAAGAGGCCTCAAGAAACTTTAAAATATTTCCGTAGAATTCAAAGAATACAAAAGAACTCAAAATAATGTAAAAGAATTCAATAGAATTCTAAACAATTCAAGGCAAATTCAGTGGACTTGAACAAAATTCAATGTGACTGCAATACAATTTAAGGTGATTTCAATAGAATTAAAAAGAATTTCAGATGAATTCAATAGAATTCAAGGTAAATTCAATATTATTTAAGAAGAACTCAAAAGAATACAAAATAATACCATAGAATTAAAAAGATTATAAAAGATTTAAAAAAATCTAATTTGATTCATAGGAATTTAGAAGAATTTTAAATAATACAATTGAGTTCTTTTAAATTTATTGTAATTCAAAAGAATTTAAGGTGAATTCAATATTATTCAAGAGGCCTCAAGAAAATTTTTTATTTTTTCATAGAATTCAAAGAATACAAAGGAATTTAAAATAATGTGAAAGAATTTAATGCGAATGCAATAGAATTATAAAGAATTTAAGGCGAGTTATAAAGAATTCAAGTCGAATTCAATAGAATTCTAAAGAATTTAAGGCAAATTCAATAGAATTAAACAGAATTCAATGTGACTGCAATACAATTTAAGGTGAATTCAATAGAATTTAAAAGAATTTCAGATGAATTCAATAGAAATCAAGGTAAATTCAATGTTATTAGAGAATTTAAAAGAATACAAAATAATACCATAGAATTGAAAATATTATAAAAGAATTTTAAAAAATTCAATTTAATTCATAGGAATTTAACAGAATTTTACACAATACAATTAAGTTTTTCTGAATATTGTAATTCAAAAGAATTGAAGGTGAATTCAATATAATTCTAGAGGCCTCAAGAAAATTTAAAATATTTCTGTAGAATTTAGGGATTGAAAAGAAATTCAAAATAATGCAAAAGAAATTAAAGCGAATGCAATAGAAGAATTTAAGGCAAATTCAAAAGAATTCAGAGTAAATTCAATATAATTCCAACACTTCAAGCCGAATTCAATAGAATTGAACAAAATTCAACGTGACTGCAATATAATCTAAGGTGAATTCAATAGAATTAAAAGAATTCAGAATGAATTCAATAGAATTGAAGGTAAATTAATTATCATTTAAGGTGAATTTAATAGTATACAAAATAATTATATAGAATTAAAATTACTTTAAAAGAATTAAAATGAATACAAAAATTCAAGATGTATTGAATAGAATTTAATAAAAAGGATGCAGAGGTATTCAACGTATTCAACAGAATTAAAAGAAATTAAAGTGAATTCAGTAGAATGTAAGGTAAATTCAATTAAATTCAGGGTGGATTCAAAATAGTTCCATATCATTCAAAATATTGTAATAAAATTCAAAAAAATACAAAAGAATTCAAGTTGAATTGAATTGCATTTGATATAATACAATAAAATTCAAAAGAATACAATAGAATTCAAAAGATTCCAATAAAATTCAAATGAATTAAAAAAATATTTATATAAATTCAAAACAATACAAGTCGAATCTAAAAGAATTTTAAAGAATTCAAGGCGAATACAGCAGAATTCAAAAGAATTCATGATAAATTCAATATGATTCGAGAGTAAATACAAAAGTAAATTCAATATAATTCATAAGACTTCGAGACGAATTCAATAGAATGAAACTATATTCAATGTGACTGCAATATAATTTAAGGTGAAGACAAAAGAATACAAAATAATATCAAAGAATTAAAAACATTTTAGAAGAACTAAAAAAAAACAATTTAATTCAAAAGAATTCAATACAATTTTCAACAATACATTTGAGATCTTTTGAATTCAATATAATTCGAAAGAATTCAAGGCGAATTCAATAGAATTCAAGAGGCCTTAAGAGAATTCAAAATATTTTTGAGTAATTCAAAGAATATACAGGAACTCAAAATAATGTAACAAATTTCAAAGCGAATGCAGTAGAATTCTAAAGAATGCAAGGCGAATTCAATAGAATACTAAATAATACAAGGCAAATTCAATAGAATTCTAAAAAATTGAAGAAAAATTAAATAAGATTCTACAGAATTCTTGGGAAATTCAATAGAATTCAGATTAAATTCAATATAATTCAAAAATTTTCAAGCCGAATTCAATAGAATTGAACAAAATTCAATGTGACTGCAATATAATTTAAGGTGAATCCAAAAGGATTAAATTTTTTAAATAGATTCAATTGAATTAAGGTAAATTAAATATCAGTTAAGGTAAATTCAATATAAATCAAAATAATTTCATAGGCTTTAAATTTTTTTTAAAGAATTCAAATAAATACAGAAATTTAAGGTGTATTGAATAGAATCCAATAAAATTCAATAGAAAGAATACAAAGGAATTCAAAAGTATACACAAAATTTAAAAGAATTTAAAAAACTTCTGGAGAATTCAAAAGACCTCAAAAGAATTCAACGTATTCAACAGAATTAAAAGAATTCAAAAGAATTTGAAGTGAATTCAGTAGAATTTAAGGTGCATTCAATTAAATTCAGAGTAAATTCAAAATAGTTCCATACAATTCAAAATATTGTAATAGAATTGAAAAGGATCAAATAAAATTCAAATGAATTTAAAAAAATATTTAATTCAATTCAAAACAATACAAGGTGAATCTAATAGAATTTTAAATAATCCAAGGCGAATACAGCAGAATTCTAAAGAATTCATGATAAATTTATTAGAATTCTAGAGTAAATTCAACTTAATACGAAAGACTTTAAGACGAATTCAAAAGAATGAAGCAAAATTCAATGTGACTACAACACAATTTAAGGTGAATTCAAAAGGATAAAATTTTTCTGTAAATTAAATACAATTCAAGGTAAATTCAATATCATTCAGGGTGAATTAAAAATAAAACAAAATAATTCTATAGAATTGAAAAGTTTTTACGAGAATTAAAAAAAATTCAAAAAATTTCAAAAGATCCAATAGAATTTTGAACAATGAAATTGAGATCTTTTGAATTCAATATAATTCAAAAAAATTCAAGGTAAATTCAAGAGGCCTCAAGAGAATTCAAAAGATTCCAGAAGAATTGAAAGAATACAAAGGAATTTAAAATAATGTAGAGGAATTCAAAGCGAATTTAATAGAATTCTACAAAATTTAAGGCGAATTCAGGAGAATTGAATAGAGTTCGAAAGAATTTATGGTAAATTTAATAAAATTCAGAGTAAATTCAATAGAATTTAAAATACTTCAATACTTCAATACAAAATAATTTCACAGAATGAAGAAGATTTAAGAAGAGTTCAAAAGAGTTCAAAAGAATACAAAAAGTTAAGGCCAATTGAATAGAATTCAATCAGATTTAGAAAAATCCAAAATAATTAAAAAAAATTTTCATTTAATTTAAAAGAATTTAATATAATTCAAAAGGATTCAAGGTAAATTCACTAGAATTCAAGAGACCTCAAGAGAATTCAGTAGACTGCAGAAGAATTTGAAGAATGCAAAGGAATTCAAAAGAATACGAAATAATTAAAATAATTTATTTTAATTCAAAAGAATTCAAAAAACTTCAAGGGGATTGAAAAATCTCAAAAGAATTTAACGTTTTCAACAGAATTAAAGGGATTCAACAGAATTTAAAGTGAATTCAGTAGAATTCAAGGTAAACTCTATAGAATTCAGGATGAATTCGAAATAATTCCATATAATTAAAATTGTTGTGATAGAATTTGAAAAAATGCAAAAGAATTTAAATTGAATTGAATAGCATTTAACATAATACAATATCATTCAAAAGAATCCAAAAGGATTTTCAAAACTCAAATAAAATTCAAATGAATTCAAAAAATATTAATTTTAATTCAAAAAAATACAAGGTGAATTCAATAAACTTTAAAAGACTTCAAGAGAATTCAAAACACTTCAGAAAACTTAAAAAATACAAAGGTACTCAAAAAAATTTAAAGAATACACACGAATTTAAAGTAAATTTAATAGAACTCAAAAGAATTTATGGCGAATTTAATATAATTCTAAAGAATTCAGAATAAAATTAATAGAATACGAAAGACTTAAACGTGAATTCAATAGAATTTAAAAAGATTAAAGGTTAATGCATTTTTGAAATAACACAATTTTTTAATTTTCGCACAGGGATTCTACCAAAGTAGCATATTTAATATCTTCGTAATAAATCAATAAGATTTTTAATTTATTACGGATATAAACGATAGAAACTTCTCGAATATCGATAAATAGAATAGAAAAGAATTCCATAAAATTAAGAAGCTTCACTAGAATTCAATAAATTCAATAGAATTAAAAAAAATTTAATAGAATATGAAATAATTAAGGCGAATTTAATAGAATTCGAACGAATTCAAAAATTTCAATATAATGAAAGATGAATTTAAAAGAATTCAAAGTGAAGTAAGTATAATTAAAAAAAGTTTAAGGTGATCTGCATTGAATTTAGTGAATTAAAAGATAGTTAAATTAAAACGAAAAAAACTTTATATAACTCAGTATAATTTGAAACAATTTCAGGTAAATTGAATAGAATTAAATAAAATTCAAAATAATCTAAAAGAACCTAAAACAATTTAACAAATTGAACTTTATTTAAAATAATACAAAGAAATTCAAAAGTATTCAAGGAGCACACAATAGAATTCAAAAGAATTCA
>JAUELO010000001.1:2229190-2246854 GCA_032357855.1 Amphibolips quercusostensackenii | reverse complement strand
AGTTTTCTGATAAAAAAAGATGAATTTTCAACAAAATAGATGAATTTCCAACTAAAAAACATAAATTTTCAGCAAAAAATAGAATAGTTTAATTTTAAGATAGAGAAATAAGTTTTTAACAAAATAAAATAAATTATCAACCAAAAAGATTTAAATATATGATAAAAAAAATCGACGAAAAATGGAATAGTTAAAATTTTAATTGTAAGAGATTAACTTTCAATTTAAAAAAAAAACTTATTTTCAACCAAGGAAATGAAATTTTAATCAAAGGGAATAATTTTCTACCCAAAAAGAATCCTTTTTAACAAAATATATTTATTTTGAACCAAATATTTTAATTTTTAATGGAATTTTCAACCTAATAGTTAAATTTTCTTTCAGAAGATGAATTTTCTACAAAAAAAGACACTTTTTTAACAAAATGCATGAATTGTCAATTAAAAATATAATTTATCAATCTTTTTGTTAGAAATTTATTTGATATGCTTAAAAACGTATTTTTGTAACTGAAAATTAAACTTTTCTATTTTTTGTTGAAAATTTACATTTTTTAATTGAAAATTCTATGTTTTGCTGAAAATTAACACTTTTGGTTGAAAATTTACCTATTAGGTTGAAAATTGTATTAAAAATTAAAATACTCGGTTGAAAAGTCATGTATTTTGCTAAAAATTATTCTTTTTTGGTAGAAAATTATTTTTTTTTTTTGTTAAATATCCATTTCTTTGATTAAAATGAAACTATTTTGTGATAAATTCATTTTATTTGTTTAAAAACTTATTTTGATAACTGAAAATTAAACTATTATATTGTCTGATGAAAATTTATATTTTTTTTGAAAATTCGTCTGTTTTGTTGAAAATTTGTCTTTTTTTGGTAAAAAATTAACTTTTTTACTATAGAATTAACCTTTTTGGTTGAAAATTTATCTAATAAGTTGAAAATTTTATTAAATATTAAAATATTTTGTTGAAAATGCATGTATTTTGTTAAAAATTATTCTTTGCTGTAAGAAAATTATTCTTTTTGGTTGGGATATTCATTTCTTTGATTGGAAATTGAACGATTTCGTTTAAAATTTATTTTATTTGTCTAAAAACTTATCTCTTTAACTAAAAATCAAACTATTCTATGCTTCAGTGAAAATTGATTTTTTTTGTAGTTCAAAATTGATTTATTTTGTTATAAATTTTTCTTTTTTGTAAAAAATTGACATTTGTAATAGAAAATTAACCTTTTTTGTTGAAAATTTGACTTTTTTAGTTGAAAATTTATCCATTTCGTTAAAAATTTGCTACCAAATTTCGTTAATTTTTTACAAAAAAAAACAACAAATTTTTAACAAAATAGATGGATTTTCAACTCAAAAAAATAAATTTTTGATTAAAAAAGACAAATTTTCAACCAAAAATGGAATAATTTAATTATTAGTTAGAGAAATAAGTTTTTAAGCAAATAAAATAAATTTTCAACGAAATAGTTAAATTTTCAACTAAACAAATTATATTTCTACCAAAAAAGAATAATTTTAAATAAAATACAGGAAGTTTCAACCAAATATTTTAATTTTTAATAGAATTTTCAAACTAATAGTTAAATTTTTAACCAAAAAAGATTTTTCAATCAATATAGAAAAAAATCTCATCACAAATGTTGAGTTTTCAAGACATAAAGATGAATTTTTGAAAAAAAGTTGAATATACAGCACAAAAATATGCATTTTTGGCTAAAGTAATTGAATTTTTGACTGAAAAATGCGATTTTTAATTAAAATAAGTGAATTTTTAATTAAAAAAGATCAATTTTCTAGCAAGAATGAAATAGCTGCATTTTTATTTCAAAAAATTCATTTTTAACAGAAAAAAAACGAATCTTTAACAAAAATGGTTTAATTTTCAACAAAATATATGAATTTTCAATCAAATATTTTAATTTTTAATTGAATGTTTAACCTAATAGCGAAATTATTAATGAAAAAGTTAATTTTCTACCAAAAAATACCAATTTTCCACAAAAAAGATGAAAGTTTAACTAAAAATGATCAATTTTTAACAAAAAATAGGATAGTTTAATTTTCATTTAGAAAAATTAGTTTTTAGGCAAAGAAAATAAATTTTAAACGGAATAGTTTAATTTACAATCAAAGAAATAAATATTCAAACAAAAAGATTAATTTTCATTAATGAAAACGAATAATTTTAAACAATTCATGAATTTTTTACCAAAAATGATAATTTTATATTAAAAGGGTTAATTTTCTACAAAGAAAAAACAATTTTCAACGAGATAAATTAATTTTCAACTAAAAAATATAAATTTTTAACCAAAAATAAAATATTTTGATTTTCGGTTTGAGAAATAAGTTTTTTAACAAATAAAATAAATTTGTAACGAAAATTTCCAATGAAAGAAATGAATATTTAACCAAAAAGAATAATTTTCTACCAGAAAAGAATAATATTTAACGAAATACCTGAATTTTCAACCTAATAGTTGAATTTTCAACCAAAAAGGTCAAATTTCTACCCAAAAAATGACACATTTTCAACAAAATGGAAGAATTTTTAACTGAAAAGATCAATTGTTAACAAAAAATAGAATGGTTTAATTTGTAATTAGAAAAATAAGTTTTTAGCCAAATAAAATAAATTATCAACCAAAAAAATTAAATGTCTATAAAAAAAAATCGGCGAAAAATGGAATAGTTAAATTTTTAGATAAAAAAAATTAATTAAAAAAAAAAATAATTTTCAATCAAGGAAAAGAAATTTTAACCAAAAAGATTAATTTTCTACCAAAAAAGAATAATTTTGAAAAAACATGAATTTTGAACCTAATATTTCAATTTTGAATGTAATTTTCAACCTAATAGCTGAATTTCCAACCTAGAAAATAAATTTCGTACCAAAAAAGACACATTTTCAACCAAATATATGAACTTTCAACTATAAAAGATAAATTTTTAACCAAAAATAGAATAGTCTAATTTTATGTTAGAGAAATAAATTTTTAACAACATAAAATAAATTATTAACCAAAAAGAGATTGATTGGCTGTCAGAAAAATCGACGAAAAATGGAATATTTAAATTTTTAGTTGAAAAAAAAAATTTTAATAAAAAAAACTAATTTTTAACTAAAAAAATGAGATTTCAACCAACAAGATTTTCTATTAAAAAAAAAGAATCATTTTTAACGAAATACATTTATTTTAAACCAAATATTTTAATTTTTAATAGAATTTTTAACCATAAGGTTTAATTTTCCAGTTAGAAGGTTAATTTTCTACCAAAAAAAGACAAATTTTCAATAAAATAGGTAAAGTTTTAACTAAATAAGAGCAATTTAAAACAAAAAATAGAATAGTTTAAGTTTCAGATAGAAAAATATTCAAATTAACTATTTTTTAAATTAAAAGTATGACTATTCTGCTTTTTGTCAAAAATTTATCTTTTTGGATAGACATTTAATTTTTTTGGTTGAAAATTAATTTTTCTAGTTGATAATTAATTATTTTAGTTACAATTTAATTTCTTCACTTAAAAATTTAACTATTTTGTCGAAAATTCGTTTTTTTTTTTGTTGAAAATAAATTTTTTTTACTGCAAATGTCTTTTTGTCTTGCAAATTCAATTATTTTGGTAGAAAATACATTTTTTTGTATTGTAAATTTAACTTTTTCGTCAAAAATCCGTATTACTTAGTTTAATTCAACTGTTTTTTATTGAAAATTAAAATATTTTTAATGGATATATCAACTGTTACACTTTTGGTTGAGGATTCATTTTTTTTATTTATTATTTTATTTTTTTTATTTATTTTTTATTTCTCTATTTTTTGTTAAAAATTGATCTTTTTGAGTAAGTTTCTGTTTTCAAAAATAAGTATTTCAATTCGAATAATTTAATAATTAAGAATTGAGTTTTAGTTGTTAATGTAAAATTTTATTATTACATTTTTAGTTAAAATAATTAATTTTTAACCGAGAAAAGGGAAATTTTAACAAAATAGTTAATTTTTCAGCCAAACTGATGAATTTTAGATGAAAAATTAATTCTTAACAAAAAGTGTAACAGTTAATATTTCCACCAAAAAATAATTTAATTTTATACTAAAAAAAACGAGTTTTTAACAAAATAAGTTCAATTTTCAACTGAAAAAGATCAATTACCTAGCAAAAATGAAATAGCTACATTGTTAGTAAAAACAAATTCATTTTGAAGAAAATTCGTTGAATTTTTAGCTAAAGAAATGAACGTTTTTTTAAAATAATGCATCTACAATAAAAAAAAATTTTTTTAATTTAATTTCAAATCCAAAAACAAATTTTCTACCAAAAAATGACAAATTTTCAACAAAATAGATGAACTTTCACCCAAAAAGATTAAATTTTTATTTAAAAAATGTCGACGAAAATTGGAATACATATTAAAATTTTTAGTTTAAAAATTTAATTTTGAATAAAAAAACTAATTTTCAACGAAAGGAATGCAGTTTCAATCAAAAATATTAATTTTCTTCCAAAAAGAGTAATTTTTATCAAAATATATGAATTTTTAACACATTTAAATTTTTAATGGAATTTTCAACCTAATATTTGAATTTTCAAAAAAAAAAAAAATTAATTTACTACCAAAAAAGATAAATTTTCAACCAAAAATAAAATAGCTTAATTTTAAATTAGAGAAATAATTTTTTACCCAAATGAAATAAATTTTTAACGAAGTAGTTCAATTTTCAACCAAACAGGTGAATTTTCAACTAAAAAGTTTAAATGTCTGTAAAAAAATTCGATAAAAAATAGAAATTAAATTTTCAGTTGAAAAAAATAAATTTTTAACCTAAACAAAACCAATTTTCAACCCAAGAAATTAAATTTCAACTAACAAGATTATTTTTCTGCCAAAGAAGAATAATTTTTAATAAAATACAAGAATTTTTAACCAAATATTTTTATTTTTAATGAAATTCTCAACCAAAAATTTCAATTAAACAAGATTATTTTTAAAGGAATAACAGAATAGTTTAATTTTCAGTTAGAGAAATAATTTTTAACAACAAATTTAGTTACATTTTTAGTTAAAAAAATTAATGTTCAATAAAATATCTAATTTTCAACTGATGAAGATTGACTTTCAAAAAACATGATATAGTTGAATTTTCAATGAAAAAATTAATTTTCAATTTAAAAAAACTAATTTTTCAAGACAAAGAAATTAATTCTGAACCAAAAAGATTAATTTTCTACCAAAAAAGATTAATTCTTAGCAAAATTTATAATTTTTTAAGCAAAAAGCCAGCGGTTTTCAATGTCGAATTTTAGATTTACAATCTTTTAACATTTTCAGGCCATATTTACTTTTTCCGAATGAAATTGATTATTTTAAACAAAAATCATTAAATGTCGAAGAAGATTTACAATTTTGAACAATTTTATGCTATGTTATGTTAGTTTTCTTTGAAAAATGTCAGTATGTTTAATAACAAATTATTGGATTTCAAAGAATATTTACAATTTTTTGATAAATTTAGGTTATGTTGGCGTGTTTGACTTTAAATTGTTATTTTAAAGAAAATAATTAGATTTAAATTCAGTGATTTTCATTTAAATAAATAGAATTTACATGTTTGAAGAATTTCGGATTCTGTTAGTGTTTTTCGTCGGAAATAGACATTTTGATTAAAAAATTATTAGATTTCAAACAAGATTCATAATTTTTTAAGAATTTTACATTACGTTGTTATTTTACATCGAAAATTGGTATATTCAAACAGAAATAATTATAATAGTTCAACGAAAATGAGAATCTTTGAACAATTTTGGTTTATGTTAGTGTTTTTCGTCGAAAATCGGTATGTTTAATTTTAAAAAATTAGATTTGAAAGAAGATTCCTAACTTTACAACAATTTTAGGTTATGTTGGTATTTTGCGCCAGAAAAAAATCATTAGATTTCAAAAAAAGGTTGTTTTTGTTTGAAATAATAATATTTACAGGCTTGGACAATTTTGGATTATTTTAGTGTTTTTCGTTAGAAATTTAGGTTTTTATTAAAAGGTTATATTTCAACGAAGGTTCATAATTTTTTAACAATTTTAGGTTAGATTGGCGTTTTTAATTGAAAATTGGTGTTTGCAAGCAAAAATTATTATAACTTGAACAGTAATTAGAATATTTTTACAATTGTGGATTATGTTAGTGTTTTTGTCGAAAAAAATTGAATTTTAAACAATTAAAAATATAAGAAAATCGGAAATTCAAGAAAATTATAATTTTCAACTGTTGTAAATTCAACATTCAATTTTCTTCCATTTTTAACAGTTTAAAATTTAAATTTGAAAACTTGACTGTTAAAAAATAACGAAAATTGAAAATTTCATTTTGAGCTGTTGAAAACTAAAAAAAAAATGAATTTTGTATTAAAAACAAGTGTTAAAAATGTAATATTTACATAAATTGAAAATAAACATTATAATCAAATAATAGAATTTTTTATAAAAACAATAAGTTTTATAAAAAAAGTTTGATAAAAAATCAATTATCTTAATTCACAGATTTGATCCAAAAAACTTTGGGGTGTTTTCACGTGCCTCTTAGGCCCATCAGTCAAGCCGTAGAAGAGCAGTATGGAGATGATGTCAGGAACCTCACGAGAAGATTTTTTCACCACCTTTTAAGGTACTACCCCCCCCCCACCCTCCTTATAAAAAAAATGTCCAATCATATCAAAATTCAGGGTAACCAGTCATGTAACAATTATATAACAGTTATATAACACTGATAATAGTTATGTATCCATTATATAACAATTATGTAACAATGATATTAATAGTTATATAACCATTTTATAACAATTATATAACGATGATATTAATAGTTATGTTACTATTATGTAGCGATTATATAACAATGCCATCAACAGTTATATAACAATGATATTAATAGCTATGTAACCATTATATAACAACTTTGTAAAAGTAATATTGATAGTTATATAACCATTATAAAACAATTATATAACAATGATATTGATAGTTATATAACCATTTTATAACAATTATATAACAATGATATTAATAGTTATGTAACCATTATATAACAATTATATAATAATGATAATAATAGTTATGTAACCATTATATAAAAATTATATAACAATGATATTATTAGTTATGTAAACATTATATAACAATTATATAACCATGATATTAACAGTTATGTAACTATTATAAAACGATTGTATAACAATGATATTATTAGTTGTATAACTATTATATAACAATTATATAACAATGCCATTAATAATTATATAACCATTATATAACAATGATATTAATAGTTATGTAAACATTATATAGCAATTATATAACAATGATATTAATAGTTATGTAACCATTATATAACCATTATATAACAATTATATAATAATGATATTAATAGTTATCTAACCATTATATAACCATTATATAACAATTATATAACAATGATATTATTAGTTATTTAACCATTATATAACAATGATATTAATAGTTATGTAAACATTATACAACAATTATATAACCATGATATTAATAGTTATGTAATCATTATATAACAATGATATTAATAGTTATGTAACTATTATATAACAATTATACAATAATTATTATAATAGTTATGTAACTACTATATAAAAATTATAAAACAATGATATTATTAGTTATGTAAACATTATATAACAATTATATAACAATGATATTAATAGTTAGGTAACCATTATACAACAATTATATAACGATGATATTAATAGTTATGTAACCATTATGTAGCAATTATATAACAATTGTATAGCAATGATAATAATGTTGTATAACCATTATATAACAATTATATGACGATTATATTAATAGTTATATAATTATTATATAACAATTATATAACAATAATATTAATAGGTATATAATCATTATATAACAATTGTATAATGATGATAATAATATTTATGAAATCATTCTGTAGCAACTATTAAATAATGATATAATAGTTATATATGCAGTATATAACAATGATATTAATGATTATGTAACCATTATATAACCATTATATAGCAATAATATAAAAATGATATTAATTGTTTTGTAGCCATTATATAAAAATTATATAACAATCATATTAATAGTTATATAAAAAGGGTATTAAAAGTTGTGTAGCCATTATGTAACAATTATATAATAATGGTATATAACAGTTATGTCAAATTATATAACAATCAGTTTATAACTTTGTAGCAAATAATCTCAAAAACGAATGAATCTAATGTGGAAAAATTCCTAATTAACAGCATATAAATTGAAAATTAAACATTCAAAATTAAACAATTTTAAACTCAAGCGTTGAAAAGGAACAAAAAATAAAAAAGTTTTTGAATTATAAAATATATGAACATAAAAATTCCTAAATTTAAACAATTAAAATTTGTTTTATACATATTCAAACAATTTCCAAAGATTTCAGATTACAAAAAATATCAAATAATTGCAGAGGATTTCAAATGATTTCATAAAAATTTCACAAATTTGAAAAGATTTCTTAATGTTTAAAAAAATTTTAGGATATGTCCAAATATTGCACAAAAATTTTCAAAAGATTTCCAAAGTTTTCAAAAGATTTTAAAAGATTTTTAAAAGATTTCACAAATATTTCGAAAGATTTAAAATAATTTTAGAAGATTTCAAAAGATTACATAAAAATTTCAGAAGATTTCAAAAGATTTCACAAAAATTTCAAAATATTACACAAAAATTACAAAATCTTTCTAAAAATTTCAAAAGATTTTACCAAAATTTACAAAAATTTCAGAAGATTTCAGAAAAATTGGAATAAGTTCAAAGGATTTCAAAAGACTTCACAAAAATTTCAAAAGATTTTAAATAATTTAGAAGATTTCAAAAGATTTCACCAAAATTTCCAGATTTCTAAAAATTAAAAAAAATTTTAATGAATTCAGAGGATTTCAAAAGACTTCACAAAAATTTCAAAATATTTCTAAAAATTTTAAAAGATTTTTCCAAAATTTAAAAAAATTTCAGAAGATTTCACAAGATTTTAATAAGTTCAGAGGATTCCAAAAGACTTCTAAAAATTTCAAAAGATTTTTAATAATTTAGAAAATTTCAAAAGATTTCACCAAAATTTCAAAAGATTTCTAAAAATGTCAAAAAATTTTTTAAGATTTTACGAAAATTACCAAAAATTTTAGAATATTTCAAAAAAATTCAAATAAGTTCAGAGGATTTCAAAAGACTTTCGAAAATTTTCTAAAAGATTTCAGAAAAATTTCAGTAGATTTCAAAAGATTCCAAATAAGTTCAGAGAATTTCAAAAGATTACACAAAAATTTCAAAAGATTTCACCAAAATCTTAAAAGATTTCCAAAAAATTCAAAAGGATTCACAAAAATTTCAGAGGATTTCAAAAGATTTAACAGTGATTTCGAAAATTTCAAAAATTTTATGAAGGTTTTTATGTCAGATTTCAAAAGTGTGATTAACTCTTAGACAAATTTTTGAACATATAAAATTTTTGTATAAAACACTGGAAATTGTATCAGAAGATTTCAGCAGATTTAGAATTTTCAAAAGTTTTCAAAAGATTTCAGAAGATTTCAAAAGATTTCACAAAAGTGTCAGAAGATTTCTAAAGAATTTAAAAAAATTCAAAGGATTTCAAAAGATTTTACAAAAATTTAAAAAGATTTCCAAATTTTTCAAAAAATTTTAGAATATGTCAAAAGATTGCACAAAAATTTTCATAAGATTTCAGAAAAATTTTAAAAATTTTAAAAGATTTTAGAGGATTTCAAAAGACTTCTAAAAATTTCAAAAGATTTCAAATAATTTAGAAGATTTCAAAAGATTTCACAAAAATTTCAAGAGTTCTAAAAATTTCAAAAGATTTCACCAAAATTGAAAAAATTTCAGAAGATTTCAAAAGAATTTAAATAACTTCAGAGGATTTCAAAAACTTCACAAAAATTTTAAAAGATTTGAGAAAAATATCAGTAGATTTCAAAAGATTCCAAATAAGTTCAGAGAATTTCAAAAGATTTCACAAAAATTTCATAACATTTCACCAAAATTTCAAAAGATTTCCAAAAATTTCAAAAGGATTCACAAAAGTTTCAAAAGAATTAAAAAGATTTAACAGTGATTTCGAAAATTTCAACGATTTTATGAAGGTTTTTATGTCAGATTTCAAAAATGTGATCAACTCTTAGACAAATTTTTAAACCTAAGAAATTTTGGTATAAAACACTCGACATTGTATCAGAAGATTTCATCAGGTTTAGAATTTTCAAAAGTTTTTAAAAGATTTCAGAAGATTTCGAAAGATTTCACAAAAGTGTCACAAGATTTTTAAAGAATTAAAAAATTTCAAAAAGTTTCAAAAGATTTTACAAAATTTTAGAAGATTTCCAAATGTTTCGAAAAACTTCAGAATATGTCAAAATATTGTACAAACTTTTTAAATAGATTTCAAAAAAATTTCAAAAATTTTAAAAGATTTCAGAAAATTTCAATAGAATTCACAATAATTTCAAAAGATTTGAAAAGATTTAAAAATATTTCAAAGATTTTACAATGATTTTAACAGGTTTCAACAGATTTTAAAAAATTTCAAAAAATTTCAAAAGATTTCGCAAAATTTTCAAAAGGTTTTAGATGATTTCAAAAGAATTGAAATAAGTTTAGAGGATTTCAAAAGACTTTACGATAATTTCAAAAGATTTCAAAAAAATTTCAAAAGATTTCAAATAAGTTCAGAAACTTTTAAAAGATTTCAAAAGTTTTTACAAAAATTTCGAAAGATTTCAGGAAATTTCGAAAGAATCCACAAAAATTTTTAAACATAAAAAAAAATTTCAAAGATTTCACAATGATTTAAAAATATTTCACAAAAATGTGAAGAGATTTAAAAAAAATTGAAATGGTTTTGCAAAATTTTCAAGCGATTTCAGAAGTTTTCAAACGAATTCAAATGAGTTTAGAGGATTTCAACCGACTTCATAATAATTTCAAAATAATTCACGAAAATTGCAAAATATTTCAAAAGATCTTCAAAGATTTCACAATGATTTAAAAGATTTCAAATAATTTCACAAGATTTCAAAAGATTTTACAAAAATTTCAAAAGATTTCAAAAAATTTCAAAATAATTCACAAAAATTTCAAAACATTTAAAAGATTTCAGAAAATTTCTTAAAATTTTCAAAATAATTCAAATAAGTTTAGAGGATTTCAAAAGACTTTACAAAAATTTGAAAAGATTTCAAAAAAATTTCAAAAGATTTCAAATAAGTTCAGAAAATTTCAAAAGATTTCAAAATTTTTCACAAAAATTTCGAAAGATTTCAGGAAATTTCGAAAGAATCCACAAAAATTTTTAAACATAAAAAAAATTTCAAAGATTTCACAATGATTTAAAAATATTTCACAAAAATTTCAAAAGATTTCAAAAAATTTTAAAAGATTTTGCAAAATTTTCGAACTATTTCAGAAGATTTCAAACGAATTCAAATAATTTCAGAGGATTTCAAAAGACGTCATAAAAATTTCACAATAATTCACGAAAATCGCAAAAGATTTCAAAAGATCTTCAAAGATTTTAAAGATTTCACAATGATTTTTCAAGATTTCAAAGATTTCGGAAAGATTCTAAAAGATTCCAAATAATTTCACAAGATTTTAAAAGATTTTACAAAAATTTCAGAAAATTTCAAAATAATTCACGAAAATTTTAAAACATTTAAAAGATTTTAGAAAATTTTCAAAAGAATTCAAATAAGTTCAGAGGATTTCAAAAGACTTCACAAAAATTTCAAAAGATTTCAAAAAAATTTCAAAAGATTTCAAATAAGTTCAGAGAATTACAAAAGATTTCAATAATTGAAAAAAATATGTTTCTGGTTGAAATTTGGTTTCATATTAAATTCAAGCAATAATGTTACAAACATTAAACATTACATTTTTTTAATTAAAATATTTGAATATTTTATTTTTAATGAATAAATAATATTTATAAAAAAATGTTGATTTAAATTCGAGAATGTTTTTAAATCGGCAATTTTATGTCTGGAATTTTATTATTCAATTTTGTACCATTAATTAAAAATTCTTTGACTATCAGGGTCTTGATTTCCAAATGATACAATTTTGAAAAATTAAAATTTGAAACTAAATAACTTTTCACATTTCAATCTTAAACTATTTAATTAAATAACAATAATTCTTCATTTGTAAAAGTAGCTTTATGTTAATGTATTTAACTATTTTGTTGAAAATTAATTTTTTTTATTTAAAGCAAAATTTTTTTACTGAAAATTTAACTAGGTTAAATTATTTTTGGTTGAAAATTAATTATTTCCAGTTGAAAATTAATTTATTTTGTTAAAAATTACTTTTTTTGGTAGAAAATTAATCTTCTTGGTTGGAAATTCATTTTTTTGCTTGAAAGTTCGACAGTTTGTTCGCAATTTTTCTCTCTCTTGGCTAAAAATTTTTCTTAGCTGAAAACTCGTCTTTTTTGGTCAAGTTCAACTGGTTTTAATTAAGAATTAAAATCTTTTCTAATTAAATAATTAAATAAACTTCCTTTTTTGGGTCAGAATCCATCTTTTCTGGAATTAAAATTTAATTAGTTGGTTGAAAGTTTAACTCTTCTGTTAATTATTAATTTTTTCCGTTGAAAATTCATCAGTTTAGTTGAAAATTCATCACTTTGAAAATGTAGCTATTTTTTTAAAAATTAGTTTTTTTTTATTGAAAATTATTTCATTTTAACTGAATATGTAATTATTCCAATTGAATATTTTATAATTTTAGTCAATTCTTGAAATTTGTCTTTTTTTAGAAATTAATCTTCTTGGTCGAAAATTCATCTTTTTTGTTTAAAATTCAACTATTCCAGTTGAAGATTCATCATTTAAGTTGAAAATTTTCCAGTTTGGTTGAAAATTAATTTTTTAACTGGAAAATGTAACTATTCCTTTTATGGTTAAAAATTGGGCCTTTTTAATTAAAAATTCAACTGTTTTATTAAAAATTCATTCATTATGTTGAAAAATCGTCTCTGATGATAGAAAATTGCTCTTCTTGTTTGAAACTTAATCTTTTGCTTGATAATTTAAGTATTCTAGTTAAATAATTATTATTTTAGTTGTTAATTCATTATTTTAGATGAAACTAAAAGTACATGGTTGAAAGTAAAACGATTTTGTCAAAAATTCATCCTTTTGGTTTAAAATTCATCTATTCCAGTTGAAGATTCATCATTTTTGTTGAAAATTCATCATTTTAGTTAAAAATTCATCAGTTTTGCTGAAAATTAATTTTTTCACTGAAAACTATTCCATTTTTTGTTGGAAATTTTATTGATCTTTTTTAGTTGTGAATTCATCTTTTTAGTTGAAAATAAGACCACTTGGTTAAGAGTTAAACCCTTTTGTCAAAAATTAATTTTTTGGTTGTAAATTCAACTATTCCAGTTAAATATTAATCATTTTAGTTGAAAACTTGTTTGTTTTGTTTAAAATTCCACTATTTCACTTGAAGATTCATTATTTTAGTTGAAAATTCATCACTTTGGTTGGATTTTTTTTTTAAATTAATTTTTTTAACTGAAAATTTAACTATTCTATTTTTAATTAAAAACTTATCTTTTTTAGTTGATAATTTCTATTTTTTTGTTAAAAATTCAACTATTTTGCCAAATTCAAGTTTTTTTATGAAAATAAAATCACTTGGTTGAAAGTTAAACTTTTTTGTCAAAAATTCATCAATTCATCTTTTTGGTTTCAAATTCAACTTTTCCAGTTGAAGATTCGTCATTTAAGTTGAAAATTCATCAGTTTCATTCAAAATTAATTTTTTAACTGAAAGTTTAACTATTGCATTTTAGGTTCAAAATTGATCTTTTTTTAGTTAAAAAATACATTTATTTTGTGAACAATATATTTTTTTTAGTTGAAAATTCATTTTTTGGTTAAAAATTCACCATTTTAGTTGAAAACTTATTTGTTTTGCTTAAAAGTCGACTATTCCAATTAAAGCTTCAACATTTTAGTTGAAAATTCATCACTTTGGTTAAAATTTTGTTGTTATGAAAGATTAATTTTTTCAACTGAAATTTATCTATTCCATTTTTGGTTGAAAACGGATCTTTTTAAATTGAAAATTCAACTATTTGGTTGAGAATTCAAGTATTTTATTAAAAAATCGTCTTTTTTATTTGAAAATTCAACTATTTGGTTGAAAATTCATCTATCCTGGTGAAAATTGGTTTCTTTTCTGGTGGGAAATTAATTTTTTTAACTGAAAATTTAACTTTTCCATTTTTGGTTAAATATTAATCTTTTTTAGTTGAAAATTTCATTATTTGGTTGAGAGCAAAATTGTATTTTTTGGTAGAAAATTAATCTTTTTGTCTGAAAACTCAACTATTTGGTTCAAGATTCATCTATTTTGTTCAAAATTTTTTTTGGTGGGAAATTAATTTCTTAACTGAAATTCAACTATTCCTTTTTTGGTTAAAAATTTATCTTTTTTGTAGAAAATTCAGCTATTTAGCTGAAAATTCAAGTGTTTTATGGAAAAATCGTCTTTTTAGTAGAAAGTTGAAAATTGTAAGTTAAAAATTCGACCATTTTCATAATTCAAGTATTATACTGAAAAATCATCTTTTTGGGAGAAAATTAGTCTTTTTGTTTGAAGATTCAACTATTTGGTTAAAAATTAATCTATTTTATTGAAAATTTGTTTCTTTTTTGGTAGAAAATTACTCCTTTTGTTTTAAAATCCAACTATTTGCTTTAAAATTCATCTATCTTGTTGAAAATTTATTTCTTTTTCGGTGGGAAATTAATTTATTCAACTGAAAATTTAGCTATTTTATTTTTGGTTGAAGATTAATTTTTTTTCAGTTGAAAATTCAATTATTTGGTTAAAATCTTATCTATCTTGCTGAAAATGCAACATTTTTACATAAAAAGCTAGGAATTTGGAGCGATTTAAATTAAATTTAATATAGTATCCACATTAGATTCACCTAAATATGCACTGAATTTGAAGTATAGGAAGATAAAATAAAAATTTGTTTGAAATATTATTCAAATTAATGACACAAATTCAAGAAATTATATTTAATTATTTAGTTAATCGATGGTGCTAATATATTTAAAAATATGCTATAATATAATTTGTTAAAGCTTTCTAAATTAAACATGTTAATTGACTTCCTAGAGACTAAAAGAACGAAATTATTTGAATGGCTCCATACTATGAAAAATTATACATAGAAGAAACTTGAGATACAAAACATTCAGAATTCTGAATCAAAAACTAAAAATTTAGAGCTTCAAAAATGTAAATTTTCAAATTCCATCCTTGAAAATCACACAATCTCACATTTATTCCTTAAATTAACACAATTTACAATTATCCAGTCTAGTCTACACCCCGAAAATTACGAAAATATCTTTAATTTCCTCCAGGAATCGGCTTTTTGAAAAAGCCTTCCGTCTAGCGATAGACCTCAACGATCACGACCTTTTTATGGATATTCATTTTTACGCCGTGGCGATGAAGGATTCAGTATTAGCGAATGCAGCCAGAGAAAAAGCGGAAGAGATCTTAAGTCGATCGAATAGCTGCAACAGTTCCCGTAATTATTTTTCATTTATAATTAATTCACCAAGATTTTCAGGTATTTTAAGAAAAATTTTTAATTGCAGATTCAACCTGTTCTCGTGCCTCGTGTTCCCTCTGTTCAGACTCGAGCGAAAAAGAGGAAGAATCCTTCACGGAGGAATCCGAAACGGAAGACGCTTCCAAAAAAGAAAAACTGCATTTTACACTTCCTAAAAATCCCGCGAAATCCTCCAGCCAAGCACCTCCTCTTCCGGTTCTCCCTTCCCCTCTTTATAACAACAGCAACTTCGTCAGTACTTCTTTCAACGAAGTTCCAAGCCTTGAAAAATCGGATGGAAACCAAATGTCCACGGCTTTCAATCTTCCAACCTATTCCCCAGGATCGTTCAATAATCTCATCCACTTAAATTCCAACGTTTCGCCAATTCCCTTGAGCAAAACTCACTTCTCTCAGTCACTCACGAACGTCGAGGGACTGGTTCCCGGATTCGGAAATCTCAGTCTTCATCCTAAGGGATTTAATTATTCGTTAGAAGCTTCTTTCGGGAATCCCTCTTTTGCAAAAAGCACCTTTATGGATGAAACCTTTGAAAACCTGGTTGGAAAAGTTCCATTTAATAAGGAAAAAACTCAGGAACCTTCGACTTCTTTTTCTGATAAAAGCTTTATCTCGACTCCTTTCAATGATGCGAGATACGAATCCGTTCCTCCTTTGTCGGAGAATCCAGAAGTTCTTGCCGCTAATTCGCCTTTTGCTGGGAAACAAAATCCAATTGGGTTGTTTGCAAATCCTGGAAGTTCTCTTTTTTACAATTCCGGAAGCAATCTGATGTCGACTTCGTTCAACGATCCGGAAGAGGAGGAAGAGAGTCCTGAAAACAATTCGAAAATAAATTCCTCGCAGGTTTTTCAAACGATCGAACAGAAAAAGAGACTTTCTCCTTTCGACATTCCACCCCCGCCGCAGATGTCGAGCACTTTGGCGAATTATATTCAAAGTCTGCCCAAAAAAAATTTCCCACTTTCGAGAAGCACTCCAGGTTTGGCGGAAATTGAAGACTCGGTATTGAGACTTCAAAATCCAAGACCGATTGCTAAATCGACACAAGTTGTTCAAAAGCAAAGCTCAGTATCGAATATTTTGCAGAGCCAGCACAGGAGCAAATTCCAATCGACGAGAAATTATAGGTTGAATTACGATCTTAATTATGTTCCATTTAGCGGAAGTTGCGACAATCTTAGTTCGCCGAAAAATATTTACCCGGGAAAAAGTTACACGGGGGTTAAGGAGAGACAGTTTAGAATTGGCCAAGGGGTTGCGAATAAGGAGGGGAAAAAGTCTTCCAATGTTCCACCATTGCCGGTTATTAATCCGGTCTGTTATAAAAATTTGGCGGAAGTTGCTACTACATCGAGCGAAAAGCCGAAGGTCAAGTTTTCTGACACGGTCACGCACATTTTGGTACCTGGAAGTGTAAGTAACAAAAATTTGTACTATTTTACTTTCTGTAGATGCAATTTTTTTGAGCGATGGCACTATTTTTTTATTATTCAAATAAAATCTTAAATTTTCTTATAAATTAACGAATTCGTTTAACTTTTAATCAAAAAAGTGAGGTCAGACTGTGGGTCAAGACTGATTCTAAAGTTATCAAATTAAATAGGAGATGAAAACTAATTTATGCAAAATCAGACGATTCCTGCGTTTTTCCGTCTGTATTTCGGTAGTGTAATCGTATCTTTGCCTGTGGGATGCTAATCGTCCAAAATCGTACGTGTGCTCCTACGAAGTAGTGCCGTCGAGCTACTGCGCAGGCGCAGACTACCGACATGACAACGGAAAAACGCGGAACCGTCCTTATTTTGCATAAAATATCGTGTTGCACTAGACAACAATAGCACCTTTGACATCCGAGTCCGATGTTTTCAGTACGCGGCGACACGCACGCGTGCTGATAGCCTCGTACTAAAAACATCGG
>JAUELO010000001.1:2169523-2181685 GCA_032357855.1 Amphibolips quercusostensackenii | reverse complement strand
AAATAATTGTTAACAAAAGGAATGGATTTTCAACAACAAAAAATTTAACAAAACACATGAATTTTTATCAAAATACATGAATTTTCAACTAAATAAGATAAATTTTTGAACGAAAAAGGAAATGTAAAATTTTTAGTTAAAAAGAATCATTTTTAATCATAAAAAAAGAATTTTTAACAAAGTAGTTAAATTTTCAACCAAAGAAATAAATTACCAACATATATTATTTAATATTCTCCCACAAAAGATAAATTTCGATAAAAATGCATGCATTTTCAACTAAAGAAAATACATTTTAACCCAACATGGAATATTTCAAATTTCAGTTACAAAATTAATTTTCGTGAAAAAAGAAGCATTTTCGAAAAAATAGTTTAATTTTCAAGTAAAGGCATTTTCATCAAAAAAACTAAATTTTCAACCAAATAGTTGTATTTTTGATCAAAATGATGAATTTTTATCCATAAAGATTCATTTTCTACCAAAAAGGACGAATTAAAAAGGACGAATTTTTAATTAAAAAAGATAAAATTTTTACCAAAAATGAAGTAATTATATTTTCAATAAAATAAATAAAATAATTGTTAACAAAAGAAATGGATTTGAAAAAAAATCTTAAAACACGTGAATTTTTATCAAAATACATGAATTTTCAACTAAATAAGATACATTTTTGACCAAAAGTGAAAAAATTTAATTTTTAGTTTAAAAATTTAATTTTTAACAAAGTAGTTCAATTTTCAACCAAAGAAATAAATTGCCAACATATATTTTTCAATATTCTCCCACAAAAGATAAATTTTTAACAAAATGCATGAATTTTCACTCAGATAGTAGAATTTTCAACCGAACACGGAATAGTTAAAATTTCAGTCAAAAAAATTAATTTTCGTAAAAAAGATGAATTTTCAACAAAGTTTAATTTTGTAAACAAAGAAGTAAATTTTTCAAATACAATGATGAATCTTCAATTATAAAACTGAATTTTCGTCCAAAAAGATGAACTCACATCCATAGAGATTAATTTTCTACCAAGAAGAGATGAATTTTCAACAAAAAATGGATTAGTTATATTTAATTATAAAAGATAAATTTTCAACCCAAACTGAATAGTCATATTTACAGTAAAAAGAATTTTAACCCTTAAAAAAAACGAATTTTCAACTAAATAAATAAATTGTCAACATATTTTATTCAATATTCTATCACAAAAGATGAATTTGTAACAAAATTCATAAATTTTCAACTAAATAGTAGATTTTTAACTAAAAATACTTTTTCAACCAAACGCGGAATAGTTAAAATTTTAGTTAAAAAAAATTAATTTTCGTACAAAAAAGAATTTTCAACAAAATAGTTCAATTTTTAAGAAAAGAAATTAATTTTGAACAAAATCCATAGATTTTTAAGTAAAAAATATAAATTTTCAAAAAAAAATGGAATAGTTGAATTTTTTCTTAAAGTATTAATTTTCAACCAATTAAAGTCAGATTTTCAACAAAAAAAATCTTTTGAACTAAAATGATGAATAGTAAAAAAAAAAGATTTTTTAACAAATTAGTCCCACTTTAAACTAACTAGTTGAATTTTCAACGAGAAATGTAATAGTTAAATTTTCATTTAAAAAATTCATTTTCAATAAAAAAATGTATCTTCTACAAAGTAGTGTAATTTTCTACTGCATAGTTATAATTTTCTATCAAATTGTTGCATTTTTAAGATAAAAAGACGAATTTTCTATTAAAAACTGTTAATTTTTAAAATATGAAATTTGAACAAAAAAGTTCATTTTCAAAGAAATAGTTAAATTTTTAGTTCAAAAAACTAATTCTTACCCCAAAAAAAGAAAGTTTGAACAAAGTAGTTCAATTTTCAAATAAAAAGATTGATGTTCTCCTAAGATTGTATTTGAATTTGTTGAATTTTTAAATCAAAAAAATAAATTTTTAACCAAAAATAAAATAGTTAAATTTTGATTCAAAAAAATTAATTTTCAATAAGAAGCTAATCTTCTACAAAAATGTTGAATTTTTGAGACAAAAAGACTAATTTTCTATACAGAAAAGTTGAATTTTCAAGAAAAAAGTTAATTTTTAATTAAATAGTTCAGTTTTAAGTTGAAAAATTAGTTTTTAACTCAAAAAGCAAACTTTTCAACAAACTACATAATTTTTTCAACCAAATAGTTAAATTTTAAGGCTAAAATAGATCAATTTTCAAGAAAAAATGTAATATTTTAAATTTTATTGAAAAGCAATCATTTTCTATTGGAAAAGCGAATTTTTTGCAAAAGAAGTTGACTTTTCAACCTGAAAGTATGAATTTTCAACAACCAAATTTAAATTATCGATCAAATTGGTGAATTTTCAAGCCAAAAAGACGAATTTTCAACTAAAATTATGAGTAATTCGTAATTTTAGTAATTTTTCAGGTTGATAATTATTTTCAACCTAAGAAAATAAATTTTCAACAAGGTAGTTCAACTTTTAACCTAGAAGTTGAATTTTCAACAAAAAGATGAATTCTCAATGAAAAATATAATATATGTTATTACAACTAATAAATATTTTTATTTTGAATCCGAAAGAGTTGAATTAATTATTCAAAAAGACGAATTTGAAACAAAATAGATGAATCCTGAACGAAAAATATTTTTATTTTAAACCAAACAGTTGCAAATTCAATAATAAAAAAGGTTAAATTTTTACCAAAAGAGAAGAATTTTCAAACCAAAAAGACGACTTTTCAACATAATTGTTGTATTTTTAACAAGAGAAGATTCTTCAGTCAAGAAAAAAAATTTTAAGCAAATTATGATTTGAAGAGAAAAATAATTTTAAATACCAAATAAAAATTTCGAATAACTATTTATTTTTAAAGTTTCTTTGTTTATTTTTTTAATGTTATATAAATATAATTTTCCTGAGTTACTCGAGAAAATTCAAAATGATTTTTGAAGATTCAGATACGTCAAAAAAGTATCTAGAAAATTCGTAAGATTTTTTTTTTTTTATTAGCAGAATTTTACAAAATATTAGGAAGAATTTAAGTCAGTTTAAAAGATATTTAGGACTTTTTTACACTCGTAAAAAATTCAAAATGTGTTATAAATTTTCGGAAATCTTTCAAAATTTTTAAGTATTTTTAATATATTAAAAGCTGACAAAATTGTCTGAAAATCTTCGAGATTCGTTTTTGACAGTTTTGGCAATCTTATGTAACGTTTAAAAAGTTTTAATATACTCTTCAAATCAATTTTTCAGTCTTGAAATCTTTGAAAATCTTACCAATTTTATTTCGAAATCTTCAAATAGCCATGTTTTGTTTAAAGGTTTTTAAAAACGTCTGAATCTTCTTTAAAATGATTTGAACTTTTTGTAAATATTTGAAAAAAAAATTTAGAATATTTTAAAAATATTTAAATTATTTACGAAAAACTTGAATCATTAAAAAAAATATTTAGAAGTTTTTTAAAAATTCCAAAAGATTTTTAAAGAACTCAAAACAAAACGTGGCTTTTTGAAGATTTCGAAATAAAATTAAGAAGATTTTTTAAGATTCAGAATTTTTGAAATTCTTCCAAATTTTATTTCGAAATCTTCCAAAAAGCCACGCTTTCTTTTGAGTTTCATAAAAATCTTTTGAAATTTTAAATATTAAAGAATTTTTTCCTAAACTTCTTAAATTTTTTTTTAATGATTCGAAATTTTCCTAAATATCTGAAAAATGTATTTACAAAATTTCAAAAATATTTAAATTAATTACAAAAAATTCGAGTCATTTTCAAAATTATTTAGAAGTTTTTAAAAAATTCTAAAAGATTGTTTAAAAACTCAAAATAAAACGTGGCGTTTTAAAGATTTCGTAATAAAATTTGGGAGATTTTAAAACATTTTGAACTTTTAAAAACCTTCCAAATTTTATTTTTTTGAAATGTTTTGGAATGCTTTGAAAATCTTTTTAAACATTGTCTTTAAATACGTTTTGTAAAATAAAAATTCATTGAAATTTTATTTCGAAATCTTCAAAAAGCCATGTTCTGTTTTGAGTTTTTTAAAATCTTTTGAAATTTTAAATATTATTGAAATTTTTTAATATTTTTTTAAATGTTCTAAATTTTTCGTGAATATTTAGAATATTCGAAAAATATTTAAATTATTTACGAAAAATTTGAATCACTTTAAAAAATATTAAAAATTTATTTCTAAATTCCAAAAGATTTTTAAAGATTTTGGAATTTAAAAAATCTTTTAAATTTCACTTCGAAATCTTCAGGAACCTACGTTATGTTTTAAGTTTTTTAAAAATGTTGAAATTTTTTTTAAAATTTTCTAAATATTTTTTAATGTGATTCGAATTTTTTGTAAATATTTGAAAAAGTTCTGAAAAATCGAAAAAGTTGCCTTAAAATCTTCCACTCTTTTTTGACAATTTTGGAAATATTTTGGAACGTTTCGAAAATCTCTTTAAACATTCTTTTCAAATAAATCTTTCAAATTTTGTTTCGAAGTCTTTCAAAAGACACGTTTTGTAATGACTTTTCAAAATTCTTTTGAAATTTTTTAAAAACTTCCAAATATTTTGTGAATTATTTGAATTTTTCGTAAATATTTGAAAAACTTATGCAAAATAAAAAAAATTGCCCTGAAATCATACAAATTCTTTTTTTTACACTTTTGGAAATATTTTGAAATGCTTCGAATTTTTTTTTCGAAATTTCTTCAAATAAATTTTGCAGAAGAAAAAATCATTCAAAATTTTCCGAAAAATCTTAAGAAAAGTTCTGTATTTTCCTGAAACCTGCCAAAATCTTTAAAAAAATTTCAAATTTTATTTCGATATCTTCAAAAAGCCACGTTTTGTTTTGGGTTTTTTAAAATCTTTTAAAATTTTGTTTAAAAACTTCTAAATCTTTTTTAATATGATTGGAATTTTACGTAAATATTGGAAAAAAAATTACAATATTTTAAAAGTATTCAAATTATTTACGAAAAAATTCGAATCATTTAAAAAATATTCAAAAGTATTTAAAAAATTCAAAAGATTTTTGAAAAACTCAAAACAAAACGTGGCTTTTTGAAGATTTCGAAATAAGATGTGGAAGATTTTTAAAGATTTTGAAATTCAAAAATCTTTTTTAAATTTTATTTCAAAATCTTAATAAAGTCTCGTTTTCTTTTCATTTTTTTTAAATTCTTTTGGAATTTATTAAAAAATTTCAAATATTTTTATCAATGATTTAAATTTTTCATAAATATTTGAAAAAGTTCTGCGAAATTAAAAAAATTGCTTTAAAATGTTCCAGAGAACAAAAAAAATCTTAAGAAAAGTTTTTTATTCTCTTGAAACTTATCAAAATCTTTCAAATTTTATTCCCAAATCTTTAAAAATCCACGTTTTGTTTTAAGTTTTTTAAAAAACTTTTTAAATTTTGAATATTTTTGAAATTTTTAAGAACTTCTAAATATTGTTAAAAATGATTGGAATTTTTTGTAAATATTTTAAACAAAGTATTTAAAATATTTTAAAAATTTTAAAATTATTTACGACAAATTTGAATCATTAAAAAAATATTTAGAAGTCTTTAAAAAATTTTGAAAGATTAAAAAAAACTCAAAACAAAACGCGGCTTTTTATAGATTTTGAAATAAAATTAGGAAGATTTTTAATTTTTAAAAATCTTTCAAATTTTATTTCGAGAACTTTAAAAAGACACGTTTTATTTTGACTGTGGAATTTTTTGATAAACTTCCAAATATATTTTAGAATTTTTCGAAAATCTTTTTTAAGATTTTCTGTAAAAAAAATTTTGTAAAAGAAAAATTCATTTAAAATTTTCGATAAATCTTTAAAAAATTCTTCTATTGAAACCTATCAAAATCTTTAAAAATCTTCAAAAAGTCACGTTTTGTTTTGAGTTTTAAAAAAATCTTTTGAATTTTTTTTAAAACTTCTAAATCTTTAAAAATGATTCGAATTTTTTGTAAATATTTGAAAAAAGAAGTATTTACAATTTTTAAAAAATATTTAAATTAATTGCGAAAAATTCGAATCATTAAAAAAAATATTTGGAAGTTTTTAAACAATTAAAAAAGAATTTTAAAAAATTAAAAACGCAACATGGTTTTTGAAGACTCTGAAATAAAATTTAGAATATCTTTAAAGATTTTGAAATTTTAAAAATCTTTTTGGAAATATTTTGGAATGTTTAAAAAATCTTTTTATAAATTGTCTTCAAATAAATTTTGGGAAATAAAAAATCATTCAAAATTTTTAAAAAAATTTTAAGAAAAGTTTTTTATTCTCTTGAAACCGTTCAAAATCTTAAAAAAAAATTCAAATTTTATTTCGAAATCTTCCAAAAGCCACGTTTTGTTTTGAGTTTTTTCAAAATCTTTTGAAATTTTAAATATTAAAATTTTGTTCCAAAATTTTTAAGTCTTTTTTAAAATCATTTGAATTTTACGTAAATATTGGAAAAAAATTTACAATGTTTCAAAAGTATTAAAATCATTCACGAAATAATTCGAATCATTAAAAAACATTTTCAGAAGTTTTGAAAAAATTTCAAAAGATTTAAGAAAAACTAAAAAAAAACGTGGCATTTTGAAGATTTCGAAATAAAATGTGGAAGACGTTAAAGATTTCAAAATTCAAAAAATCTTTTGAATTTGATTTTAAAATCTTCATAAAGTCTCGTTTTCTTTTCATTTTTTTAAAATCCTTTTGGAATTTTTTTAAAACTTCCAAATATTTTTTAAACTGATTCGAATTTTTCGTAAGTATTTAAAAAAGTTCTGCAAAATTAAAAAAATTGACTAAAAATGTTCCTGATGCTTAATTTTACACTTTTAAAAATATTTTCGAATGTTCCGAAAACCTTTGAAAATTTGTCTTCAAATAAATTTTGTAAAATAAAAAATCATTAAAAATTTTCTCAGAAATATTAAAATCTTCAAAACATTCGAAACTCAAGAATTTTTCATTCTTTTTGCAAATTAAATGACATTTAAAATTATACCATTTAAATTCACCTTCAGAAAAAAAAGATTTTTTGTTCAAGAATCTCTGAAAAATTATAATGATCCTGAATTCATTTAAAAATGTTACATGTTCCTTACGTTTCGCAACTTTTTTTTACAATACATCTTAAAAATGTCTAATTTTATAAAAAAATTTAAAATTCTGCAAATTTTAAAAACTACCTTCAAAATCTTTTAAATTATTCTTTGAAAATAATTTTTCGAAATAAAGATTTACTTTAAATATTCCCAGGGATCCTAAATATTTTTGTATTATTTTGAAGTCTTTTAAAATCTTTTAAAAAATTCAAAAATGATATCGAAATCCTTAGGAATCTACATTTTTTTATGTTTTGGGACATATCTTTAAGTAATAAATTATTTTAAAATTTTTCAAAATTCTAGATAGATTTTTAAATTATTTGAATTTTTCCACAAATTTTGAATAAATTCAGCAGAATTAAAGAATTGCTTTAAAATATTTCAGCCTTTTTTACAATTTTGGACATGTTTTTCAAATATTTTGAAATATTCTCTTAAAATAAATTTTGCAAAACAAAAAATCATTCTTATTTTCTCAGAAATCTTAGAAAATTTCTAAAAAATATTTATTATTTTACAAGATTTTACAAATTTTAGGAAAAATTTAAGTAGTTTAAGAGATATTTAAGACTTTTTGTCGCTTGGAAAAAATTTAAGAATATTTTTAAAAAGTTCGGAAACCTTTCAAAATTTAAATATATTTTTAATCTCTAAAAAATTAAAAAAACTGCCTTCAAATCTTCCAGATTCTTTTTTAATTATTTTGGAAATCTTTTGAAATGGTTTAAAATATTTTTTAATATCCTTTTAAAATTAATGTTGTAAAATAAAATATCGTTTAAAATTTTCTGAAAAATGTTGAAAAAATTTTTTATTCCCGTGAAATTATTAAAAATTCTTGAAAAGCTTCTAAATTTTTTGATCGAAATCTTTAAAAATCTGTTTTTTGTTTTAAATAAAATTATTTTTGTCGCGTTTCAAAACTACTAAATATCTCTTAACCTTATTCGATTTTTTTCTAAAATTTCGAAAAATCTTCAAAAATCCACGTTTTGTCTTCAGTTTTTAAAAATCTTTTGAAATTTCAAATATCAAAATTTTCTTTAAGATTTCGAAATAAAATGTAGAAGTTTTTTAAAGATTTTAAAATTCTCAATTTTATTTTGAATTCTTTAAAAAGCCACGTTTTTTTAGTTTTTAAGACTGAAACCTTCCAGATTCTTTTTTCACACTTTAAGAAATATTTTGGAATGTTTCGAAAATCTTTTTGGAAATTGTCTTGAAATAAATTTTGCAAAACGAAAAATCATTCAGAAATTTTTTAAAAATCTGAAGAAAAGTTTTTTATTCTTTTGAAACCTTTTAAAATCTCAAAAAAGAATTTAAATTTTATTTCGAAATCTTCCAAAAGCCACGTTTTGTTTCGTGTTTTTGAAAATTTTTTGAAATTTTAAATTAAATTTTTTTTTTTAACTTCTTAATTTTTAAAAAAGTGATTTTAATTTTTTGTAAACAATTAAACAAAGTTACAATATTGCAAAAGTATTTAAATTATTTACGAAAAAATTCGAATCATTTAAAAAAAAATTTCAGAAGTTTTTAAAAAATTTTAAAAGATCCTTAAAAATGAAAAACAAAACGTGGCTTTTTGAAGATTTCGAAATAAAATTTAGAAGATTTTTAAAGATTTTGAAATTTTTAAATTCTTCCGAATTTTATTTCGAAATCATTAAAAAGCCACGTTTTGTTATGTGTTTTTTTTTAATCTTTAAAATTCTAAATATTTTAGAAATTTGTTGAAAACTTCTAAATATTTTCTAAAATGATTCGATTTTTTTGTAAATGTTAAAAAAAAGTTTAATATATTTAAAAAATATTTCAAATATATACGAAAAATTCAAATCAATGAAAAAAAATTGGAACTTTAAAAAAATTTGTTTTGGAATTTTAAAATTCTTTTGGAATTAAAAGAAATTTTTTTAAAAAATTTTTAATGTGATTTAAATTTTTTGTAAATATTTGAAAAATTTCTGCAAAATTAAAAAACTTGAGATAAAATCTTCTAGATTCTTTTTCCACATGTTGTTAAATAAAAATTCATTAAAAATTTTCCGAGAAATCTTGAGAAAATTTTTTCTTCTCTTGAAACCTATCGAAATCTTTAAAAAAATTCCCAATTTTATTTCTAAATCTTCAAAAAGCCACATTTTATTTTGAGTTTTTTTAATATTAAAATTTTTTAAAAACTTCTAAATATTTGTTTAAATGATTCGAATTTTTCGTAAATATTTATGAAAAATTCGAATCATTTAAAAAAATATTTAGAAGTTATTAAAAAATTCCAAAAGTTAAAAAAACTCAAAACGTGGCTTTTTAAAGACTTGGAAATAAAATTTGGAAGATTTTTAAAGATTTAAAAAATTGTATAAATCTTCCAAACTTTATTTCGAAATCTTTAAAAAGTCACGTTTTGTTTTGAGTTTTTAAAATTCTTTTGGAATTTTTAAAAAAATTCCAAGTATTTTTTAAAGTGATTAGTATTTTTCGCAAATTTGTAAAAAAGTTCTGCAAAATAAAAAAATTGCCTTAAAATCTTCCAGATTCTGCTGTGAAATTTGGGAAATATTTTGGAATGTTTCGAAAATCTTTTTTTTTGACATTGTCTTCAAATAAATTTTGTAAAATAAAAATTTATTAACAATTTTTCAAGAAATTTTTAGAAAATTTTTTTTCTCTTCTTTGAACCTATTAAAATCTTTTAAAATCTTCCAAATTTTATTTTGAAATCTTCAAAAAGCCACGTTTTTGTTTCGAGTTTTTCATAATCTTTTAAAATTTTAAATTTCACATTTTTCTTTTAAAACTTCTAAATATTTTTTTAAATCATTCGAATTCATAAATGTCTTGCAAAATCTTGCAATGTCTTTTAAGAAATCTTTAGAAAATTTTTTTTTCTCTAGAAATCTTTCAAAATGTTCCAAATTTTATTTCGTAATTTAACATTAACATTTTTTTTAAACTTCTAAATATTTTTTAAAATGATTCGAAATTTTTGAAAGTTCTGCAAAATTAAAAAATTTGCTTAAAATCTTCCAGATTATCTTTTGAAAATTTTGGAAATATTTTTGATTGTTCCCAGTAACCTTTTTGAACATTGTCTTGAAAAAAATTTTGCAAAATAAAAAAATTGTAAAAAATTTTCCGAGAAATCTTAAGAAAATTTTTTTATTCTCCTGAAACTTTTGAAAATTCTTCTTTTAGATAAATTGATTAAAAAATTTTAAAAAATCATAACAAAATATATAAATATGATATAGAAATAAAAAATAAATCAGTTGAATTGACGTCACAACGTGAAATACATTAATATGTTTAGTCTCTAATTTGATTTTGCAGTCTCTCGACGATCGCAAACTAAAATGGCCGACTTCGCGTTTCACTTATCATTTCCCAACTTCATGATTGTTGTGTTCGGCATTTGTTTGCTTTGAAGTTCGTCTTCAATCTCTAATTACTAAATGGCATAAATCGTGTAAGAAAATAAAGAAATCCCGAAAAATTAGTGAATAAAAAAGCAGATAAAGTGGACTGGAACTGAACTAAAAAAATACCGCAAGTCGCCAAGGACGAAGTGATTGTTTCCCAGGTTTGAAAAAATGGCATTCTTCCCCGAAAAAGAGACTTTTTGTACCCTTTTTCGTATTGTGTTTGGTTAGGTAAATTTTTTCCCCTTGAGAAACGATGGTGTTACTCCAGGTCAGATTATCGTCTTTGAGAAGGAAATTTTGAGGTTAGGCTGACACAAAAAAGGGGTTACTCGACGTTTTTCCTAAATATTCGTGAAATTCGTGATCCGCTCGAAAAAAAGGTTCGGCTTCGGCGTTTTTCGAAAAATAATTGAGACCTGCGTATTGGTGATTTTTCATTCTTCTCGGAGAAGATGGGGTCGCTGACTTTGGTTTGTCCATTGTGTTGTGGCGAGACTTTTCAGAATCCGCAGTCGCTGAAATATCATTTGCTTAGCATGACGGATAATTTGTATTGTCCGGGATGTTCAGAAAGATTGGATTCTGTTGTGGCGTTAATTCGACATCTGGATTCTTGTGAACAATCGAGTGATTTGGAGAAGGAAGCGCAATCCAAACCGAAGAAGGGGAAAAGGGGCAGTTCAAAACCCGTCGAGGTTTTGGTGGTAAAAAAATTCATATCTTTTTGGTTGTTGTGTCTTTTTTGGTCCTGGTGGTGGTTTTTCTTTTTGGTTTTTAATCCGCACGATCTACAGGACTGTAAGTTATTTTTTTTTTGCAATTTGGCATGTTTTTTGTGTGCATGATTTCCAAATAATGTTTCAGCTTTTCGAAAAAACGCCGTACTACTGGAAAAAAAGTTTTTTCTGAGATAAAAAATATATTATAATTAAAAAAAAAATGGTCACTCAGGAAAGACAAGTATTTTATATTAAATATACAGTCAATTTTCGAAATTTGAATCAGTTTGCTTTTGTAGAACGAACAAAAATTGTTAGTTACATCATAACGAATTTTTTGTAAGAATTCGATGATTTGTTTATTTACTTTTTGATCAAAACAAACCGAACCTTTTTCGATTTCTTCTTTTTCCAGACTTGTCAAATTCATAATTTTGAACTTTTAATGGTATCAAATTTTCGATCTTTTTGGTGCCCAACGAAATTATTTCAAAGTAAAATATTTGAAAAGTAATTAATTTTTCATTGATATTTCTTATTTTCATGTGGATTTGCTTGAGTTAAAACAAAGATTGATAATTAGCAACATGCGCGGGAAAATTGAAATTTTGGTAAAAGTATTTCTTATTTTTAGTGACAAGAAAAGAATCCAGTTAAAATATTTTATTTGATGAATTTGTAATATATATACAAAAAAGTGAAATAATTTTTTAACGTGAATTTCCAGGGGTTTGTAATATATTTTTATTTGATTCTATCCCAACTAATAATTAATCATTAAAAGTGCGTGGCGCCATTTTAGATTATTTCTCGAAACCATCTCGAAATTACTCGAAACAATTTGAAACTATTTTTGTCGGAAAGGCCGTGTTTGTGATTGGATGAAGCTTT